>VIAB01008266.1:72869-85873 GCA_009801035.1 Oophaga pumilio
AGGGCCAGGTGCCGGTGTCGCCGCGGGCTCAGGCCCCTGGCACTTGAAAATATTCACCTGTCCCCGTTCCACCATCGCGCACCGCTGTGTCTTCAGTCTGTCTGCAGTGATTGTTCAGGCAGAGGGCGCGCACTAAACACGTCATCGCACCCTCTGAACTGAACGTCACAGCCAGAGGATGTGGAAGACAGCACAGCGCGGCGGTGGAACGGGGACAGGTGAATATCGCATGGCTAACCCTCCCCAGTCCTACTCAACCTCCTGGCGCTGGTACATCTCAGTCCCTGCATTCCGTCCGGTGTGGGCGCCAGCATCTCTCTTCCTGTCTTCCTTCCAAGGCCGAGAGGACACGTGATACAGCTCATTAAGGTAATGAATATGTGCTCCACGCCCACTGGAGTGGAGACGCATGCATATTCATTACTTTAATGAGCGGTACCACGTGACCGCTCAGCCTTGGAAGGAAGATAGGAAGAGAGATGCCGGCACCAGGACGGAGATGCAGGGATTGATATGCAGTGATGATGATGATGCTAGGAGGGTGAGCATGATGTCTTCTGCTCTCCCCTCCCCCGCCGGCAATGACTTGTGTATAAGCCGAGATGGGCGTTTTGAGCACAAAAAAATGTGCAGAAAATCTCAGCTTATACACGAGTGAAAACATATGGAAAAACCCAAATAGAGTGCTTGGTGATTATATAGTGAGCAGCTAGTACCACTCCATCAACAAAGTATTTATAAAGAGCACATGGATTAATCAAATTAATATAGGTGCTTCTCACAAAATTAGAATATCATCAAATATCGTCAATTTATTTCAGTTCTGTAATACAAAAAGTGAAACTCATATATTATACACAGTCATTACAAACAGAATTATCTATTTCAAGTGTTTATTTCTGTTAATGTTGATGAAATTATGAATTAAAATGTATGTTCAGTAAATGCACTCAATACTTGGTCGAGGGTCCTTTTGCATCAATTACTGCAACAATGCGTTGTGGTATGGAGGCCATCAGCCTGTGGCACTGCTGAGGTGTTATTGAAGCCCAGGTTGCTTTGATAGCAGCCTTCAACTCGTCTGCATTGTTGGGTCTAGGGTCTCTCATCTTCCTCTTGACAAAACCCCGTAGATTATCTATGGGGTTAAAGTCAGGCAAGTTTGCTGGCCGATCAATCACAGTGATACTGTTGCTTTTAAACCAGGCATTGGTACTATTGGCAGTGTGGACAGGTGCCAAGTCCTGCTGGAGAATGACATTTCCATCTCCAAAAAGCTTGTTGGCAGAGGGAAGCATGAAGTGCTCTACACCAGCAGATGACATAGCTCACCAAACCATCACTGATTGTGGAAATTGCACATTAGACCTCAAGCAGCTTGGATTGTGGCCTCTCCACTCTTCCTCCAGACTCTGGTACCTTGATTTCCAAATGAAATGCAAAATTTACTTTCATCTGGAAACAACACCTTGGACCACTGAGCAACAGTCAAGTTCTTTTTCTCCTTGGCCCAGGTAAGACGCTTCTGGGATTGTCTATTGGTCATGAGTGGCTTGACACAAGAAATTCGACACTTGTAGCCCATGTCCTAGATACGTATGTGTGTGGTGGCTCTTTAAGCAATGACTTCAGCAGCAGTCCACTCCTTGTGAATCACAGCCAAATTTTTGAATGGCATTTTCATAAAAATCCTTTCAAGTCTGCAGTTATCCTGGTTGCTTATGCACCTTTTTCTACCACACTTTTTCCTTCAACTCAACTTTCCATTAATATGCTTGGATACAGAACTCTGTGAACAGCCAGCTTCTTTATCATTGATCTTTTGTAGCTTACCCGCTTTGTAGAGTGTGTCAATAACTGCATTCTGGACATCTGTTAAGTCAGCAGTCTTCCCCATGATTGTGTAGTCTACTGAAACTGACTAAGGGAGCTTTTAAAACACTTAGGAAGCCTTTTGCAGGTGTTTCTGTTAATTATTCTAATTTACTGAGATAATGACTTTTGGGTTTTCATTGGCAGTAAGCCATAATTATCAACTTTAAAAGAAATAAACATTTGAAATGGATCACTCTGTTTGTAACGACTCTATATAATATATGTGTTTAACTTTTTGTATTGAGGAACTTAAATAAATTAACTTCTTGATGATATTCTAATTTTGTGAGAAGCACCTGTATATGGTGCCAACTGGGCGTCACATGGATATAGAAGACATGCATGGCAGGGATCGATATATGCAGTAAGTACTGATGCATAAGACACATATAGAGGCACCAGAAAAATACCTTTGTGGTCCACAGTTCAAGTGCGGTGCACTGTAACGTCCCCCTGCGCAACCTACCACAGGGGGCTGCACAGTGAAATAGGAGAGGTAACTGGGGAACGTAGGTGAACTTACTAGTCTGTGTACAGGACCTATCCCAAGTGACTGCGGGGGAGTGGCTGGGGGTGGAGCCAGGCGCCGATGGCCAGCGGGACAAAGAAAACCAGAGACAAGTCAATGCATGCCGAGGTCAAAACCGAGAGATACGGGAGGTACCGTGGACTGAGACATAGGGGTAATCAAGTCGAAGCCAGAGGTCGATAAGCCAGAACGAGCCATGCAGTACAATAGGGACAAACTGTAATGGAGTATCAATAGCCAAGCCAGAAGGTCAGAAGCAAAGAAGACAATAGTACCAAACCGTGAGACAGAGAACAGAGTGAGCGGACAGACCAGGCCATACACGGGAGGCAATCAAGCAATGCAGTATATACGCACACCAGGGGGTCAGACACATAGTCAGAACTACAGTATAACTGACAGAGAATCTCAGCCCTGAAGAGGTATGTATGTCACTCCTGAATCCAAAAAGAGGCACAAAACATTAACCCCATGACGGCAGGGGTGAAACCCCATCCGCAACCATGACACGCACACCCTGATGCGCTTTTCGAAACTCGTTCCAAAACACAGATGTGCATCGCCCTTGAACTGTGGACCACCAAGGAATTTGACAACCAGGCACGCACATTTATGTTGCAATTTTTTGCAATACGCAGACAATACAAAATTGATAGTAACAAGCGTAGATGGAATAATGGACTTATTACGAAGTGTCAAGAAACATGGGAATCCTACTCAATACAAAGAAGACAAAGATATTGACTACTGCCTGGTACGACCAGGACACAATTGAGATGGACGATGACAAACTGGAAGTTGTAAAGCATATCAACCTACTAAGATCAATGATTACTCAAGATGCAGCAACGACACCGGAAGTCAATAGGAAAATAGTTATGGGCAAATTAACAATGACGTCACTGGACAATGTCTTCAAATAGAGGAACATTTCACTGGTGATAAAGACACTGCTCGTTCAATGTATGATCTGTAGTAAGATATGGATGCGAAATCTGGACGATAAAGAAGCAAGATAGAATAAGAATCAATACCTTCGAAGTGTGGTGCTGGAGAAGAATGTTGTCAATAACATGGATGGTAAGAAGAACAAACAAATCAATGTTTGGAACAAATTAAGCCAGACATGTCACTCGAAGCAAGGATCACCAAGCTACAACTTCCCTATTTTGGGCACATCATATGAAGAGCAATCACTTGAGAAGAACATCATGGTCAGAGGGAATAGAAGGAACAAGGTGAAGAGGAAGACCAACAACCCCATGGCTTGGTGCAATCAAAATAATGGTGAAGATGACTCTAGTGGACCTATATAGGCCATATTTAGGTTTGCACAAGATCGATCATCCTACAGAGAGTTCATCCATCAAGTCGCCATGGCTCGAGATTGAGCAGAAGGCTATTAAATAAATAAATGAGTACCTATCTTTCCTAGCATTTCTTTTTAACATCTTTTTTGACAAGGATTGAATAACTGAGCTTGAAAAGTTTGTCAAAAGTCAATTATATTGTTGTACAAAATGTATGCTAAAAGAAAAAATGACAATGTCAATGGAAGGGTAGTGTGAAAGAAAATAAAATGCATACTATGGCTAAGAATATAGCAGCCACCAGCAGCATTTGAAGCATGACCACCACCAATGGCACCAGTCATTTTGTCAGTAGTACTACCATGGGCAGGCTACAATTGGCCTCTTTGGCTCTGGCAAGTATATTAGTGGAACGGAGATAGATGGTAATATGAAATATGTGACACATTGTTAGGGATCGAGTTCCCGCTGCTGCACAAGGGGAATCTCGAACCAGTCCCGCTGTGGTCCCCCATCCATCTCCGGCCACAATGGAGAATGCTCAGCAGAGACGTCAGTCCCAGCATCTCGTTCGGTCTAATGCTGTGCAGAGGTTTGTTGCTGCCTCTACTTGTTCCTCTATTATAACCAGTGCTGGAGCAGGCAGTCCTGGGACTCAAAAAACTTGTTCTGGAATTTCAGTAGTATCAGCATACTTATTTTTTTCTCGCTTCCAATGAATCCTATTTACCTATTCCCCTCCATTACCCTTTAACTTTAACCCCGTCTCCTTTTTTCTTTGTTTTGTGTGTTTTTTCTTTTTGTTTCCCCTTTGTCCTATTTATATATCTCCCCCATTATCCTTCAACTTTAACAACAGATTGGTTTTAGTTAACATTTCTTTCCTAATTTGTTCCCTTTTATTCACCTACCCGTTTCCTCCCTTAAGCTTCTAATGGATATGTTATTATTTGCTTTCCCCTGTTGAAATTAAATTTTATAACAATTATTCGAAAAAAAATAATACATAAATAAGCTATTTTGGGACTTTCAACCTCTGTGTACCATAATCTAAACTGTGACAATGACTAGTGAACAATGTAGTCAATTACAATATTATGTTTATAAATGCAAAAGTAGAAAAATGACAGGCATAATTATTACTGCCATTAGTTAAAAAATCTAGCTCAATGACCTTCTGAAAAAGAGAATTTCCATACTTTTATCATATTCTATCACTATAAAAGCTTTAAAGTGATTCTATAAAAAGAGAATGGTCAGTTGTTTAAATCAAGTTTTATGTTGTGCATAGTGTAAGCTTTTTAGTGGTATGAGTTTTTTTTAATGATTTTCAATGTGACTATAAACAAATCCTGAAATCTTGCAGTTTTCACAATGGCCACAAATCCCTCAGTTGGTTGAGATGTCTCATTTTATCAAAATTACCTTTCTGGTTTGATGTATACTTTGAGGGCAGTATCAGCAGTCATTTCATTAATAGGCAAAATGTCTGTCCGTATAAGTCCCTATAATTATGTAAGGAAGAAAAGAATACAGTATGTGCAATGCAAATGTTGAAAATAATCAATTATAAAATATTGTTTTAGTTTGTATTCTTAGTTAACGACCCTAACCAAGGCAAAATATTATCTTTAAAGAAATTAAAGCCATTTCTAATATGTTTGATACTGCAGAGCATACTAATAGTTATTTTCCTTTCTTTGAAATTTCCCCCATAAGTATCTGTGCATCTGAGATAGGGAAATTAGATTGTTGGGCTTTTTATTCTTATTTAGCATATTTATTGGGGACATGATTTTGTGGCACTTCCTAATATATACAGTATAGTGTGATGACACAGCATTTAATCTTAATTAGGGAAAACTTATTTTTCTTTTTTGGGTCAAGAAACATAGGCAATTGTCCATATAAGACTAAACGTTGACTCTTTAATGGCTGTGTTTTTCTTCGGTGGGTCAAGAGACATAGGACATTGTTCATATTAGCCTAAATATTGACTCTTGAATTGATTATTATGATGCTATCCTTGGAGGACAGGGAAACAGGATCATTGAACAATTGATGTTTGCTAATATGTTGCTTACCCATTGTATAAGTCCATGTATCTTGTTGATCTGAAAACAGTGAAGGAGAAACTCTGCACCTTGACTAAATACTCAAACCATGAGAGAAGACTTAATCCCATCTTCCCCTTGACCTGTGGATGATCGCATGAAAGACAGTTGTTAACTATAAAAGGGGATCTGCCTCTGTTCACAGAGAGACTCAACAGAACAGCAGCCAGGAAATCATGGTTCCAACCAGAGGGATACCGATTTGAGACACTATACAGGAAGTCAGCTTAAGAGACCTTGGCCCCAGCTGGAGGAATACACATCTGATTCATTGAGCCCCATTAAACCCATGGAGTCATTCGGAGAAGCCAGATTGGGACCATCCATTCCCCTGGCCCCATGTAGATGTTTTGAGAAGCCAGATGGGACAATCAGGTCACCTAGCCATGTACCTCAATGGACTGTCAGCTACCTAAGCTTGTCATTACCTCATCTCTGTGGGTGCTTGCCAAAAGCTGGTGCCACTGGAGGGGTAGTTGGCCTGGAAGCCCAGGAGTCATAGCTGCTCAAATCTGAGGTATCCAGGTAAGTGTGAGACTCTGTAATTTGCAACATCTTGTGCATTTGCTGGGACTGTACTATATGTTACTGTCTGTTGGTGTTTCAATAAAGTATTGCCACACTGTTTTAAACTCACCCTATGTTGTCTGAGAAGAATTATGCCCACAGGGAAGGAGTCAGGCAATCAGTGGGATGAGCCCTGGTCCATGTGGTCTTTCTAAAAACTGCCACACCAGCAGATGAAAGCACCCACTGACCTCCATGTCTCCACAATAAGTATCACTGGTTGTCCTCCTTCACTTGTTAATGCCACGTTCCTCACAGTCTGCATAGTGCTCCTATTCTCAAAATGGCCACCAGTGAATGAGCATGCCCAAAGTATGGTCCATAAAGGTATGGATGAGTGAGTCTTTGGAATTAAGTTAAATAGCAATTACAAGTCAAACGCTCTCATCTAACATTAGTGTCTGACATAACAAATATTGTTCAGAATTAATGGGAAAATTCCTAAAGACACCTCTAAAATATTTGAGTACCACCAAAAACGAAAAATAGGTGCATGAAATCTCTTAGTTTTCCAAGGAAGAATGGATGAAAATACCTCAAACAAGAATTTAAAGACACTTGGCTGGCGGTAATAAGAGTCTACAAGCTGTGATACTTTCAAAAGGGGGTGCTAATAGGTACAAAACATGCAGAGTGCCCAAACTTTTGCATTGGACCATTTTCCTTTTTCCAATTTTTAAAATGTAAAAGATGTGTATATATATATATAGAGAGAGAGAGAGAGAGAGAGAGAGAGAGAGAGAGTATATATTTTTTGCTAAAATACAAAAGAAATGTGTCATCTTTAATTTTTCAACTTGCTTAACTATTCACAATAACAGTAATTTTGACCACAGGTGCCCCAACTTTTACATGCTGCTGCATGATGGTACTGACTGTGGCTGTATCATGTACACAGTCCCGGGAATTGGTGAATTCACTACATGTATAATAAAAAGTTAGGTTGTCATTGGTTGATTAGATCAATTAGTATACAGGCTTAGCTATATATACCTACTTTGTTGCTCCTTTCCTCACACGCCCCCTGATGACACAAGGATGAAACGAGCATTCGGGTGCTAGGACCACATGCTGCATTGGTCTGACAGATAAGCAAGTGTTATCCTTTTCTTTAAATATATGCTGTTACATTAAGGTCTTTATCTGATCATCATGAACTGCAAAGTCCTACAAACTTTTGAGTACAAATAAGGAAATCATGTAGTGTCGACATGTTAATAGCCATTCTACAGACAATGGTATTATTATATTGAACGTGATCATCCATTGTGGTTACTCTGTTCATGATAGTTTTGTTTTTTATTTTCTAAATGAATAAACTTTGCATTTTAAAAGATTTCATGCACCTATTTTCGCTTTTGGTAATATTATAAGATCCAAGATTTGTCTGTAGTCACCTTATTTAGAGATTGATGCTCCTATGTGTTGGTAGTCAACCCCAAAATCTTGCAGAAATCCTTCCAATAAGAGTGTAAGCTGATATACTGCATCTGCAAAGTGGGAACCAACTCCATATTGGGTTTAGAGGCATAACATAAAAGCTCCTGTAGGTGAAATGTGTAGCTGTCATTATACTTTTGTCCATATGATCTAATAAAAGTGCCAAACAATCATATCACCAAAATATTTCTTAGTAAGGATGATGATTGATGTGGCCAATTTAAATGGATTTGCCCACAACATCAATATTTCTTACAAACAGCTGGCAGTGGTGTAAATTATTAAAATGAATAATGAATTACTGACCTGCCACCACTCTCTATCAGGTTCCAGTGATTATGCGTCAAGAGAAAATTTGATTGCTAAAGACAATTTTATAGGGAGAAGATCAACTCTTTGTATTACAGTGTTGTGGAATATTTGGTGGTATGTGAACAACTGGAGACAGAGAAATAACTTGGTGAACGTTCCATCTGCCCTTTCCTTATGATAACTTAAAGACATAGTAAGCTAGAATAGAGGAGGCAAAATGGAAAGTGTTAGCGCATGATGTATCTGTAGTATCAGTCTACAAAAGTGTTTGTAGTCTGTCACCATGGAAACTTATAGTTCTGCATAAGACCTGTTTACATAATGGAATATTTTTACCAACTGTGCTTCATTTTTATTTTAGTTGCATTACTTAAACTGGAAATGTGGCCACAGTGATACCACTAGACCTTCATAATAGATTAACTGATGGGTAATTGATACGGTAATTATTATAATTGGAATTTAAACCAGACAAGTGCTATGAATCAGTACACATAGAAAAATGGAAGTTCAACCACAGAGAGATGCTGCACCCACACCCAACTGGTCCTTGTGGAAACTAGAAAGGATCTAGTCACACAATTAAAAACACCTCTTCAGACCTTACCCCCTTAAAGGCCTTTGAGGGGTTTCTCATACCTCCTGAGGGACCAGAGGGGAGGTCACAACATACTGCAAAAAAGGGAAGCGGAAAGTTTGAAGCAAGATAGGAAAACCCAGGATGAGGAAATAAAACATTTTCATATTGGGTAGGGAGGGAAAACTAAGGAGAATCAAAATAAACAAATAAACTCCTAGAAATCTAACAGTAGTAAAAGTAAAGGAAAGCAAACAGACTCATTGCAGCAGTATAGCTGGAGTTTACCAAACACGGTAAAACGCTTAGCTGAAGAGCTGAAACTCCTGAACACACATCCACCAAGAGGTATAGCCAGCAAGGAAGTGCAGTGAAGGGTGAATATATAAAACCCCACTCAGAATGTGTTAAGGCAAATCAAAACAGGAAATTGAGAAACATATGGAGTGGAGCAAACCAAGAAGGGAAAACAAAGACAATAGAAACCATCAGCATTTGGACAGGCAAGAAAAGAGCAGTAGCTCAGCAGAGAGGGGAACTGATCATGCGGTAACAGGTCACTGGAAGTGCAGTGAAGGGTGAACATATAAAACCCAATCAGAATGTGTTAGGAAAAACAAAAATGGGAAAATGAGAAACATCTGGAGTGGAGCAAACCAAGAATGGAAAACAAAGACAATAGAAACCATCAGCATTTGGACAGGGAAGAAAAGAGCAATAGCTCACCAGAGAGGGGAACCGATCATGCAGCAACAGGTCACTGGATTGAATCCCCAAAGCATGTCATGACAACAAGAAGAATTTAGCAATTTCCTCAAATAAAAAAAGAGGAATGTGAAAGAAGAGATTGACTCAATAGTTTATTGAAAACATCTATCATGAATGCATCACCATTTTACACTTTGCAGAAATGCATTGGTCACAGAAGCATGCCATGACATCAGATGTGATAGCACAGTTTTCCCTCAACAACCTTGAAACAATGACAGTAGAGCCTATGTAAAAGCTTATGCAGGGATTACAGCAGCCCTTTAGGGTTTAGGATTTTTTGCTAGTGAGAGGATGTTAGAGCTCAGCAATAGAAACAGGAAGACAATATCTAAAGCATTAAACAAATACTCAAGTCAGTAATTTGGATGAATATATGCAAGAAGATGAGAGTAGTAGTCGGGAATATAAAGGTGCAATCAATTGAGAGAGAGATAAAGAGAGAGAGAGATAGCAAGTGGCAGCAGCAGAAGTGCGATTCAAATTTTAAGGAATACTTTGCTGAACCTGGCAAATTTAAATTTCAAATGATTCAGTCATCTTTACTGGGGTCTTCATGGTGAAATATTCCTTTGTAAATGTAATCCAATGCTTGTACTTAAGTGAAGTCATAAAATTAGCTCTCAGCAGAGTTAATAGAAGAAAAAGTATATAGTACAGCCAGAAACTTGATTCATCCATCATGAAAAGTAGTTAATCCTATATAAAAGGTCCACAATGGAGATGTTTTACAGCGGGTAGGTACACAATAGTCTTAATAGGATAAGCTTCTCTCACCGCAGTCCCTGTCACACTGTACATTCCACTTAGAGCCATCAGATAATTATTATTGCTGATGATGTGTAGCTATCCTAATAAAATTTAACATGCATAAATCAAATGGTCACATATAGTTTGTGTGATTAATGTATCTATCAAGCAGAATTAATGACCTCTATTAAACAAACATAAAAGCCTATACATTCTTCATTGATTATATCCAACAAAGTCCATTATATTTAATAAGTCTTTCCCTTATTATTTTACTTTGGCTTGAATGAACTGACTTCTTTTTAGCATTGTGAGTAGCCAATCCTGTTTAAAGGCATCACAAGCTCCGAAGTACAAATTGATATAGACGGGCTGAGGCTGAGGGGCTTAGGGTGCTTTGACACTGTCATTGTCTCTGTGGGGGCTTACATCCAAACCCCCCGTAAAATGGCATCCGGGCATATGCTCCAATGTGGGCATAGACTATAATGGTGCCGATAGAGTGAATGTGTACTCTGTCATCCTTCGGGTGTGTACACCTACTGGGATTGGACACTCAAATGTAATAGACTACATCTGGGTGTTTGTCTCCAGTAGGTGTATAATGATGCATGACATAGTGCCCATTCGCTCCTTCGGCACCATTATAGTCTATGGCCCCCTTGTCGCCATAGACAAGGGGGCCATACAGTTTTGTCAGGGTCTCGGACCTAAGCCATGACAGAGTCACTGAACGGTGAACAGGTGCCTGATTGCATTGTGAAAGCACCCTTAGGGACACTGAGAATTTTTTTTTTTAACTTTGTCCAGTTGACCTTAAATATCCTTATAGAAAAAGCCAGAGCCATAGTCTCTGACAATGTGCGAATGCTAACATCACAATGGGTTGGAGGGAAGGTGGGGTCATTATAGTGGGAAGGAATAGGATCAGTGGTAGGGGTTTACAAGGACAGTGGGAGGAGAGATTTTTCATTATCCACAATTATAGTTGATGTATAGTCGATATTAGCTACAACTATAGTGACCTAGAGATCCTAATACAGCCTCAAGATGGCATCAGTGGATCACCTCCTAGAGCTTCTTAGGACAGCTGCCAGCGTCCATTCTCCAGGCTGGTTGGATGAACAGATTGTGGGGATCAAAGGTGGGGAAGTAAGAACAGTGGCCACAGCATTTCTTTGCCAATGCAGGCCACAACCTTTCATGAGGTTATTTCATGACCTGGCTCCCCGAGTTGTTTTTGGCAATCACCAGACGTTTTCATAGCTTCAAGGACCTTTCCAACTGATTGAAGTTGATATGTATTTGTTATATAATGGCTGCTGTGGTCAAATAATACAACCTAAAGTGTTGGCGTTTTATGGCTGGATGAATAGTAAGGAAGGATAGAACGGAAAATAATAGGTGGGTGAAGCTGGAGCCTGGCACCGAAATATCTACAATACCAAAGTCCAGTGCCAACATCAATGTTGGTAAGTACATATGCACAATTTGCCCTCAGTCCAGACTAAATCCAGGACTCCAGTACACAACATGTCTCAATCCTTCTTCCCAATACATAAAATAAAGGTCCTACTTCTACCATATACCATTTGCTTCCTTCTTAAATAGTAGAGTCCTATGGGCACCCTTAAGCAATAGGCTGCTGTTGCGACTGCTACCTCTGCTAACCCTAGAATTACACACCTTAAACAGTGCTAAATAGTAATAAAAGGTGGAACACATCGAATCTTGGTAAATTCTTGGATTATAATAGATGGTAACAGATAAAACTGAATCTCAAACTGAATCAGTCAGATAGGAATCTTGTAAAAAAAAGTGACCTGAGCCTAAATAGGCACAAAAATATATATCTCACAACAGATATTTTTCACTATTTTTCCCTAATGTAGATAATGGATGATCTTTTGTGGTAAACCTCATGGGGTATATTTATAGTTGCTGATTGTGGCCTTTAAATGACCTCTGATCGGCTACAAGTAATATGTTTAGACAGGTAAACCACACTTTCATGTCCCCAGAATGATTGTTAATAATATTCTTCTTTGCACATAGAGTACCACTGTTCTTGGCATCACATGTTCTGTTTCCTCAGGACAATGTCCTGGCAAGAATTATAATTTTTAGGTGAGCTTAAAAATCATTTTACCTGGCTAATGAGTGTTCTGCTCCATTATTGAGTGATTGGCAGCCTAGTTAGATAATCTGGTAATCGTGAATCGAGCATTCCTAAGAATTCATGTTCCTGATTATCAGCCAGTATAAATATACCCTTCACTGCTGGGCGATCTTTCAAATTTTTTTTTTCCTCCCTTTCTTCCAAGAGCCACACCTTTTTTTTATTTTTCCAGCCATATAGCCGTATGATGGCTTAATTTTTGCAGAACGAGTTGTAATTTTGAATGACATCATTCATTCTGTCACATTGTTGACTGGAAAATGGGTAAAAAATTCAAAGTGTGGTGGAATTGCAAAAAAAAGTGCAATTCTACAATTTTTTTTTTAATTTACTATTTTTAATGTATGGTAAAATTGACCTGGCAATATGATTCCTCAGTTCAGTATGAGTATGTAGACACCAAACATGTATATATATTTTTCTGTTTAAGTTATGAAAAGAAATTCAGAAATTTTTCAAGAAACAAATTTTAGCTTTTGACTCCATTTTCTGAGACCCATATCGTTCTCATTTTTGGGGATCTGGGGCTGTGTGAGGGATTATTTTTTGCACCTTCAGCTTTCTTTTTTACTTACCATATATA
>VIAB01008268.1:39057-55426 GCA_009801035.1 Oophaga pumilio
TCCTACTGCTTTGGCACCGAACTGGTTCAGGATTGAGCCAACATCTCCTTTTTTTTTCCCACAAAAATTATCTTTTAGTCACTATTTTTTTATTTTCCCAAGGGTAACAGGAGAAATTGGACCACAAAAGTTGTTGTCCAATTTGTCCTGAGTACGCTGATACCCCATATGTGGGGGGGAACCACTGTTTGGGTGCACGGCAGAGCTCTGAATGGAAGGTGCGTCATTTTACTTTTTCCAACCAAAATTGGTTGGAATTGAGATTGGACGCCATGTTGCATTTGGAGAGCCCCTGATGTGCCTAAACAGTGGAAACCCCCCCACAAGTGACCCCATTTTGGAAACTAGACCCCTTAAGTAACTTGTCTAGATCTGTGGTGAGTAATTTCAACCCCCAAGAGCTTCACACAAGTTTATAACATAGAGCCGTAAAATTAAAAAATCATATTTTTTCCACAAACATGATCTTTTAGTCCCCAACTTTATATTTTCCCAAGGGTAAGGGGAGAAATTGGACCCCAAAAGTTGTCCAATTTGTCCTGAGTACGCTGATACCCTATATGTGGGAGAAAACTACTGTATGGGCACACGTCAGGGCTCAGAAGGGAAGTAGTGACGTTTTGGATTGCAGACTTTGATGGAATGGTCTGCAGGCGTCATGTCTCATTTGGAGAGCCCCTGATGTGCCTAAACAGTGGAAACCCCCCACAAGTGACTCCATTTTGGAAAATAGACCCCACAATTAACTTATCTAGATGTGTGGTGAGCACTTTGAAGCCCCAAGTGCTTCACAGGCGTTTATAACGTACAGCCGTTAAAACAAAAAAATCATTTTTCTTTTGCAAAAATGATATTTTCGCCCCAACTTTTTATTTTCCCAAGGGTAACAGACGAAATTGGACCCCAAGATTTATTGTGCAATATGTCCTGAGTACGCTGGTACCCTATATGTGGGGGTAAACTACTGTTTGGGCGCATGGCAGAGCTCTGAAGGGGAAGGAGCACCGTTTGACTTTTTCATCGCAGAATTGGCTGGAATTGAGATCAGACGCCATGTCACATTTGGAGAGCCCCTGATGTGCCTAAACAGTGGAAACCCCTCAATTCTAACTCCAACCCTAACCCCAACACACCCCTAGTCCCAACCACAAACCTAACCCAAGACACACCTCTAATCCCAACCCTAACCCTAATGGGAAAATGGAAATAAATACATTTTTTTAATTTTATTATTTTTCCCTAACTATAAAGGGGGGTTTGATTTACGATTTATAGCGGGTTATTATGTTTGGCAGCTGTTACGCTAAAAGACGCTTTTTATTGCAATTAATAGTTTTTGCATCACCACATTTTGAGAGCTATAATTTTTCGATATTTTGGCCCACAGAGTCATGTGAGGTCTTATTTTTTGTGGTACGAGTTGACGTTTTTATTGGTACTATTTTTGGGCACGTGACATTTTTTGATTGCTTTTTTTATTTTTGGGAGGTTAGAATGAACAAAAATCAGCAATTCATGATTTTCTTTTGGGGGGGGGTGTTTATACCATTCCGCGTGTGTTAAATTTATATAATTTTTTATGTTTTGGCGCTTTTATACAATAAAAAACTATTTTATATAACAAAATAATTATTTTTGCATCGCTTTATTCTGTGAGCTATAAATTTTTTATTTTTTGCTGATGCTGTACGGCGGCTTGTTTTTTGCGGGACAAGATGACGTTTTCAGCGGTACCATGTTTATTTATATCGGTCTTTTTGATCGCGTGTTATTTCACATTTTGTTCGGCGGTATGATGATATATCATTGTTTTTTTGCTTTGTTTTTTGTATTTTTTTAAGGGGTTCACTAAAGGGGTTAACTAGTGGGACAGTTCTATAGGCGGGTCGTTACGGACGCGGCGATACCAAATGTGTTCTTTTTTTTTTTTTTTTTTTTTTGCATGAAGAAATGAATTTAGTGGGAATACTTTTTTTATTTTTTTCCTTTATTTTGGAATTTTTTTACACGTTATTTTCATTTTTTTAACTTTTTTACTTTGTCCCTGGGTGGGACATCACTGTATAAAGTCAGATCGCTGGTTTGACAGTGTGCACAGCACTCTGTCAGACCAGCGATCTCACTGGCACTGCTGCAGGCTTCCTCAGCGCCTGCTCTCTCAGCAGGACCCGGAAAGACCCCCGTGACCATATATCGCGCTGTTCTGAGGGTCTCATGGAAGAACGCAGGGAGCCCCCTCCCTGCGCGATGCTTCCCTGTGCCCCCTGTACACCTCGATCATGTTTGATCGTGGTGTGCCAGAGGTTAATGTGCCGGGAGCAGTCTGTGACTGCTCCTGGCACTTAGTGCCGGGTGTCAGCTGTGATAATCAGCGGACACCCGGCCGCCCTCCCCCCTGGGAGCGCGTCCGATCGCATGTGATGTACTATCCCGTCCATGGGCAGATTGGCCCAGGTCACATGGACGGGATAGTATGTCCGATGGCAGAAAGGGGTTAAAGCTCGCAAAAAATCATCGAGGCCAAAAAATACTGTGGAGAAACAGGGGGACTGCGGGCGCCCAAGTCTGCTAGCCGAAACCGCATGGACCAGGGATCGTCCTGCCTAACACCTTCTCTCCTGTTAAACGTGGGCATAACGCTACACAGACAGCACAGGGTTAGGGTAAAACAGTGTGGCAATACTTTTGTACCACAACACCCAATAGCAAACAGAACAATCCCAGCAATTACCCCCAAGATGGTGCACATTACAGAGCCTCACCCTTCCGCTGTCTCGCCTGGATGATAGATATTACGTCAGAGCTCCCAGGGTCGATATTCCACCTGTGATATACACACAGAGGAGATAACGACAAGTGTAGGGAGATGACAGTCCATACTGTCCATACAATGTCCAAAGTCAGTTGGCACGAGAGTCACCACCTGACTTATCCGACCACCTCCATGGAACCAGGCGACCAGCGGGTCCCAAAACCTGGCTTTCTCCAAACATATCCATGGTTCAGAGATGGTCACTGGATCAGATCTGTATCCTTCCTGCCGGAGCCGAAAACCCCTAGGTTGTTTCCTATAAAATCATAGATCTGTGTCCCTTGTGACGGGGCCATAATGAATTGGCTGCAGTCCTCTCATCCGTTGAGTGTTTTGCAGAATGTACGACTGGTAGCGCTGGGTGATGAGATGAAATTTGCTCTCTGTCTATTGAGTCTTTTTATACCTGAGGCAAGTAAGCTATTTTTAGAATTGCCCAGTGTCTTTCAGACCACCCTCACATTCACTTTCCCTCTTTACTTTAGATGTCAACAAACTAGTTTCATAATATGACACACGATTAACATATCAGTACACATCAATAGACAAAGATACACACACTATGTACAAGCCACTATTACAGACTTACACAGTATGTTAAATAGTATATCGGCTTACAAGTCCGTCTTCTTGACCCACCAGTCATAAACACTTAAATCCACAAGCAAATATCCAGATAAAAAGTCACTTCTTGGTTTGCAAAAAAACATGGTTGTCTGGGAAATTACGATACAATCTGGTTTCTTCACAAATACATGTTAAGATAAACATTGCCAGCAATTTCTTGAAGAGTCTTTTCTTTTTCAAATGTAAAGGGGTCTGCTACCACAGCCAGCGTCATTCACGGGGACCCGACACTGGACATACCAGCACATCCAATGTTGGGAAGAGGTTAAATAGGAAGTTTTCTGTTTTATTTAGGCTTGCATCAGTGTTTTACCAGTGTGGTTGTCAGAATGTGTATTTCAGTGTTAACCGTAGGGTGTGAAGTAATAGTACTAGTACTCCTATGGTGGTGTAAACCTAATGTCTAGAAGATGCCTCTATCTACCCACAGGAGGAAACTTTTCTGAACAGAGTTGAAGTTAAAGTGAAGATTCCTGAAGAACTAAAACCATGGCTTGTTGATGACTGGGATCTCATAACAAGACAGAAGCAGGTAAGCGCCTTCATTGCCCTTTTTCTAATGAATGATGTCTGGATTGGGGTAAGAGATGCAGATGCTCATAGACAGGTTCACAGAGATGTGTCATCTGACGCTTCTGGCAGACCCTTGAGGAAGGGGAATGAATCCTCAGAAATTAATCAGCAGGGAGGACAAATAATCATCTCCCGCAGGCCCCCTCCCTGACCTTAGCACAGGGCATGAACACACCACTCTCCCAGAAAAATCAATTCACATCACAAAGTATAGGTTTTTTTTTTCACAATTTTATTCCACTTACGTTATTTTTGTTCCTTTTTCACTACATTGAATGTTAAGCTGCATGGTTTCATTCAGTACTATAGCTCGTCCTACCAATAACAAGTCTTCACATTCCTGTGTTGGAGGAAAAATGGTTATGGCTAGAAAAAAAAATTCACTTTTGCCTGAAGGATAGTTGGTGGCGTGCCAGAACAGGCTTGATCTGGGTCTTTGTTAAAAGGGGGGGGGGGTTAACCACTGGAGGTCACATTGCCAAAGTTCACTGGAAGGTGAAAGGAGCCTCAAACATGTGATAAATTGCCAGCATCAGTGTTTGCCATGTTTTGGTGTGTTTTTTTTTTTCTTAAATGTATAGATAGATTTAATATATTAATCTCCTTTGCTATAGAGTCCAGCTACTAACCACCTCCCACAAGTAGTGCAGCCATACCCTCTTCTTGATGTAATATATTCATGTTTTAGTAGAAAAATTTCTACTATTGACACAGGAGAACAGGATGACACTTAAGGTGACCCCAGAATGACATAATAACAACAAGTGTATATATAGTCTAATAGGGACAACTCAATCTCACTGGACTATAAAGGACACACTGCATACATAGCATTAGAAAGCCCCCTGAGGAAGGCATTGTATGCTGAAACGCGCGTTGGGGAGGCAGGGGTCCAAGGTCTCGTCCAGGAAATTGTCAGCTGGTATGTTCGCTTCCATATGTGTCTCATAATCTGTGCCCATATATCAGTCCCGGTATTTGCCAGTGGGTATGTTTGCTCCCACATGTGTTTATATGTAATCTGTGCTTACATGTGTGTCTTCTCTATAAGAGTGGCATTGCCCCATTATAATTATTGGTAGCACCATGTTGCCCTATATATAGACTGTTTATATATCTACACATGTGATTGATTTTTTATTTTTTTTTTGTGTGTTCACCTTATGTAATGGCACTTGCCTGTTATGTGAATTGATTACATCAATATACTTCACATGTGGAATTTATCTAAAATATGTAATTATGGGTGATACATATATCGACTATGCTTGGAATTATATCTGCGATTATACCTATACGTGTATATGGACGTTGCTTTGGTATCCCTGCTATGTTCAAATTCATGTGGTGACTTATGCACGTCACTTTATTCAGCTCCTTTGCTACCATTGATAGTATCATTTTTAAATTAATAAAGTTGTATTTTTCTGAATATGGACTTTTTGCACTGTTTTTTTACTATTGACACAGCAGTGTGATGTGGTAACATGGCCACGTGGACTTAAAGGGTTTTTCCCACAAAGTTAGTTTTAAGTTTTATATTAATCAATAGATCTTGGAATAATAATAACTTCCACAATTGGATGTTTAAGTAAAATGTTCCTGTGCTGAGATAATCTTATAAATGTGCCCCTGCTGTGTACTGTGTAATGTCTGTGTCTGACTGCGCAGGAACATGGTCTGATCATACCACAGCTCCTGGGCAGGGGGTGAGAAAGAGTATACAGACATTACAGCATGGGGTCACAGATTATTCTTTTTGTGAGGTAAAACATTTCCGTTTGTTTTTTTTACTTCAATGAATTATTTGTGATCCCATGCTATAATGTCTGTATACTCCCTCTTGCTTCCTCCCCTCCCCAGGAGCTGTGGTATGATCAGCCCATGTCCCTGTACGGTCAGACACAGACATTACACAGTACACTGCAGGGGCACATTTATAAGATTATCTCAGCACAGGAACATTTTATTTACACACATCCAATTGTGGAAATTATTATTATTCCAAGATCTCTTGATTAAAATTAACTTGCACCATGTTTTTGAGTTATTGTTTTTATGACCATTAGTGATGAGCGAACATGCTCGGATAACCTCTTATCCGGGCACAAGGGTGCTCTTAGAAGACATTATTCGAGCAGGTTCGCTGATCACTAATGACCATCTTTCTGTTGTAAAAATGATAATCCGAATTCTCGATGTCAGAACGATTACGCAATAACAAACTAACCTACATTTTACTTAAAAATTATATATACGCCGTGTGTTTTGGACTATAAGACACACATATTTTTTTTCCCACAATTTGGGGGGAAAATAGGGGGTGTGTCTTAAAGTCTGAACGTTGCAGTGGTGGAGCGGGAAGGCAAGAGGCAGGAGTAAGGTCAGGACTTTGACTAGGCCACTCCAAAGTCTTAATTTAGTTTTTCTTACACCAGCAAGCCCTCCTCTGAATGGCCTGTTTTGGATGATTGTCCTGCTGCATAACCCAAGTGCGCTTCAGCTTGAGGTCGCTAACAGATGGCCAGTTTCCTTCAGGCTTTTTTAGTAGTCAGCAGAATCCATGGTTCCATTTACCACAGCAAGGCTTCCAGGTCCTGAGGCAGCAAAACAGCCATATTTTACTGTTGGTATGATGTTCCTTTTCTGAAATGCTGTTACTTTTACGCTAGATGTAATGGGACATACTCCTTCCAAAAAGTTCAACTTTTATCTTGTCAGTCCACAGAGTATTCTCCCAAAACTCTTGTGGATCATCAAGATGTTTTCTGGCAAAACTCACAGAAGCCTTTACGTTCTTATTGCTCAGCAGTGGTTTATGTCTTGGAACTCTGCCATGTCGGCCATTTTTGCCCAGTCCCTTTCTTATGGTGGAGTCATGAACACTGACCTTAACTGAGGCCAGTGAAGCCTGCAGTTTTATTGATGATGTTCTGGGGTCTGTTGTGACCTCTTGGATGAGGCATCGCTATATTTTGTCACAATTTCCCAAGACCCTTGACGCTTTTTTTTTTTTTTTCTCCCAGTCACCAGCTGACTGGTTTATTGCTATGATGGCAGTACATGAATAGTGTTTTGATTGTGGGTTTTTTTTTTTTTTTTTTGAGGGGGAGGAGTGGTCACTGAAAGCTTGCACATTCTGCCTCATTTTAAACTTGTATGTGACTATTTTTTTCCTTGTCCCCTTCGAGGGCTTGAGCCCACAATCATGCGATCACTTATACTATGTAGTGCAATGTCACAGTATTGCAGTTATATCGTGTAAATCTAAGTCTCTAAAAGAGCTCGGCCCGAAACTGAGCTTCCCGGTACCAAGATACAGGGGCCTTCTGCAGGCTGCCATGATAACCCGTGTTGCACTACAGTTGTGTTGTGGGAGGCTGATGGCAGCTGTTTTTTATTTGCCGCTGACAGATTGAGAGCGGCATTTAAGTGGATAACAGCAGCAATCATAGCTTGAGTTTGGCCCTCTCGCAACACTGTATCCCTGTGTTCTCTATTAGTGGATTTATTGAACATCGTTAGACAGTCTTGGTCTGCTTATGAATCGCTGGCCATGTTTTTATTCTTATTTTCTAGCTTTTTAATCTTCCTGCAAAAAAGAATGTGGAGACCATCCTGGAAGAATATGCTACATTTAAAAAATCCCGAGGGAACAC
Organism: Oophaga pumilio; assembly: GCA_009801035.1. Classification (NCBI taxonomy): domain Eukaryota; kingdom Metazoa; phylum Chordata; class Amphibia; order Anura; family Dendrobatidae; genus Oophaga; species Oophaga pumilio. The sequence continues at coordinate 46,729 of VIAB01008268.1, forward strand.
AGACAATAAGTAAGTCCTAAGACCTGATGTAGTAATGATCTTGCATTAAACCTCATGAAGCACATGACATGGGTGGGATACGGCACATTTTAGATGGTGATCTCATTAAGAATCCTGGTGTTTTGCTCTCAAAACACTTACCTAAAATGACTTACCGGGGTTGTCCAGGATGAAACGGCCTATCCACATCACCCCACAGATCAACCGATATCTGGTCCTGCAGCAGACAGTGCACGCGATGTTTGCACCTGGACAACCCTTTCTAAATAGGGAGGGGAATAATATTAAGGTGTTTTTACACTTGCATTTGTGGTGATCAGTCTGTGCTCGTGTGACTGGAGTGTCTTTTGCAGGGAATATGCTGTGAATGAAGTGGTGGCTGGCATTAAGGAGTATTTTAACGTTATGCTGGGCACGCAGCTTCTGTACAAGTTTGAACGTCCTCAATATGCAGACATCTTAGTGGACCATCCTGATTCCCCCATGTCCCAAGTGTACGGTGCCCCTCATTTGTTGCGTTTGTTTGGTAAGTTCTTTACATTTATCTTCTGCTCTTATAACTGATTTTACTTTTAAAAGGATACTAATGATTAGAAGAGGTGACTTATCAGAGTAACACATGGAACAGTGTAATCGATGAACATGACTGTCATGCTCCTTGTGGTTAAAAGGGTTGTCTGGTCTAAAATGAAAAGTCTGCAATTGCTCAGTGTGATTGCAGACATATGAATCCCCCAGCGCACGTACTGTGATCTGCGAGGATTCTCTGGGAGCAGCGATGATGTATGCAACATGCATACTCCCGACCTGAGCCAGTCTAGTGGGTACTGCCACTCTCCATACACTTGTATAGAACAAGGCTGAGCCCACTGAACTGGTTCTGCCTGTGAGTATGCGTGCCGCATACATCACTGCTGTTCCTGGCTCAGAAGCCGGTGAATCCTCACAACGCACTGTGCGTGTGCTGAGGTATTATCAATTTAGACTGGACAACCCCTTTGAGGCTGCTGAACCTGCTGACATTTTTTCTTTAAAGGCAACCTGTCACCCCCCCCAGGGCCTTTTTAAGTAAAAGAGCCACCTTCAGCAGCACTAAGGCTGCATTCTGTGAAGGTGGCTGTTATTTTTCTGATCGGTAGGAACGCTGAAATATACACTTTTATAATCTGTCCGACATACCACTATTGTGTCCGGGAGGTATGTTTTCTCCCCCTTTGTCAGTGGTGTCCATCATCCCCCTCTTGTTTCCGGCCCCTGCCTCCTCTACTTGCGACGGCAGTGCTGCTGTAGCGACGGCCCCAGATCCTGCCCCGCAGTGTTATGATGTATTCACACTGCGGGGCTGGGAATCTGGCGCCTGCGCAGTGAGGATCTCTGTGCCTGTCCCTCATCTCCGCCGCTTTCCTCACTGCGCAGGTGCCAGATTTCCAGCCTCGCAGTGTGAATACATCATAACACACTGCGGGGTGAGATCTAGGGCTGCCGCTACACGAAGCACCACCGGTGACGTAACAAGGAGAGGAGGCGGGGGCCGGAAACAAGAGGGGGATGATTTACACCGTTGATGCCGCTGCCACAGGGCAAAAAGACCTACCTCCCTGACACAATAGCGGTATGTCGGACAGATTATGAAAGTGTATATTTCAGCGTTCCTAGCGATCAGAAACATAAAAGCCACCTTCACAGAATGCAGCCTTAGTGCTGCTGGAGCATGCTCTTTTACTTAAAAAGCCCTGGGAGGGTGACTGGTTCCCTTTAAGTGAAATAGTTGACTGCAATGTGCTTCAAAGCACAAAAACAACCTGTTTAGGCATGTACTGATATTAACCAGACATACCATGTACGTAGGTGTCATTCTGAATACATTTAGCGGACGCTGTAAAATTCGGCACATTTACCAGTAATTGTGGCGATTTATGTATTTCAGTTCGCATTGGAGCTATGCTATCCTACACTCCCTTGGATGAGAAAAGCCTGGCTCTGCTTCTGAACTATTTACATGACTTTCTAAAGTAAGTTCTTGTCTGTAGCTGGTAGTGTATGCCACATAGCATATTATTACTCGCGAGCCATATGGGCTGTATTCCATGGATTTGTAGTTTTTACTTCATTAGAGGATTTGTCCTGAGATATATGCAATCACTTTCTGAATGATGGGGTTAGGCTGCTTTCACACATCAGTCTTTTGACGTCAGGCATGATCCGGCGTGTTTTTAAAAAAACGCATCCGGTACCGGATGCGTTTTTTTACCATTGACTTTCATTAGCGCCGGATAGCGCCTGATGTCATTGCGTTGCATCCGTTTTTGGCCGGATCCGTCGGAAATGTACATTCCGGTGGCCGGACAAGGCGCTGACTGCAACATTTTTTTTTTTCTGGAGCCGCCTGATAGTGCCTGAATCGGCGCTTCAGGCGGCCAGAAACAATGCAAGTCTATGGAACCAGACAAGTCTATGGAACCTCTCTCTCACCTGCATTTTCCACATAGAAATTTTATGTTTCCGGGTTGAAAAGGTCAGGACGGATCTGGCAAAAAAAACTGATCAGTTGCATCAGTTTTTTTAAAAAATCAGCGCCGGATCCGTCCTATCAGGCATAGGACGGACTATGCCTGACACAAAAAGACTGATGTGTGAAAGTAGCCTTAGAGATACTGCACCCTGCAGACTTTAGAATGAGGGTGTTTCAGTGCTGACCTTTTTTTTTTTTTCTATTTCTTGCAATATGCCATAAACGTCTTCTAGTGTAGTGAGTCCAAGATTTAACTTTGATTTGTGTATATGCTTAGACTGGTGGGTGTCGTGGTTTTGAGACCCTCTACCGATTGCTCAAGACACTTGTCACTCATGCACAGCTCAGGATGCAGGAGCGTGCACACAGTGATGTATCGGATTAAAGGGAACTTGTCAGCAGGATTGTGCACAGTAACCTACAGACACAGTCAGGTCGGCACCATTATACTGATTAAAATGATACCTGGGTGATGAAATCCGTCCTGTGGTTGTTGGTTAATCTTTATTTTCAGTTTTGAGTTAATGGTATGCTCGTGCTCTGGGGCGGCCTGTGGGGGGAGAGGGAGTCTTCATGTGGTGCTCTGCTTATATATGCATCTGTATGGCGTCTGACAAGTCACTGATCCCTCAGTTACCTGCCTCCTAGGTTACAAAATGAAATATATATATTCATTTATTCTTAGGAGAAAAAAAAACCCTTCCGGCAGGTGCCAGCGGTGGACCCTGATCGCATATTTAATGTGTTTATAATTTCTTTGCTGTTCTTCTGATATCCCTAAAAAAAAAAAAAGTTTGAAAACGGCGCCGCCTGCTCAGTAGCAGCTATCGGCAATTGCTGATAGCTGCTGCTGCACATGCCAGCTTGGAGGAGGAGAGTTGTATTTTTTTTTTCCCTCAAGCAAGATGGCGCTGCAGCACAGGCGCCATCGCTGGCACCTGCCTGCAGAAGGTTTTTTTTTTCTTTTTTTCCAAGATATATGTAATATTCATTATGTAAACTAGGGGGCAGGTCAGTGAGATCAGTGACCTGTCATAGGCCATAAGGATGAATACCTAATCAGAGCACCACATGAAGACACCCCCTTCCCATATGCCGCCCCTGAGCACGAGCATATCGTTATCTCCAAACTGAAAATAAAGATTACACAACAACCACAAGACGGATTTCATCACCAGGTATCATTGTAATCAGTATAACTGTGCCGACCTGACACTGTGTGTAGGTTACTGTGCACAATCCTGCTGACAGGCTCCCTTTAATAGAAAGCCTGTGAGCTCATACACCACAGTCAGCGAGCTCCTACTTCTTGAGCAGCACATGTGTTTCTAGTACCTCTGCCACCCACTGATCTGCAGAGTTTTTTATCTTGAAGAGAATCGGTCAGCACAATTCTGTAATGTAAAGACAATGGCTGTAATGGAGCTGTAATCCTGATTACATTGATACCTTTGGTATAGAAATCTGCTTTGTTACTGTTCTTTATTCACCAATTGAAGTTTTCTGTTAATTAGATGTCATTGCACAGGGGCAAGTACACGGGTCTCCTTCCTGTCTGACATCCCAGCCCCTCCTCCTGCCTCCGGTCTTTAAATGATGGATCTCTGAAATCTCAGCAGAGATCTGTCATTTAAATTAAACAGGGGAGGCAGGCGGAGGAGCTGGGGAATTTGGGAGGAGGAGACCTGCTGCACAGTCCGGCCACTGTGCAATGAAATCTGATTGGCAAAAGACTTCAAATGGTGGTTGGTGAAAAAATCTGCTTTGGTCTTCTTTAAAGGTATCAGATTTAGTCTGTGTTAAAGCTCCATTACAACGGTCTTTACTTTACACTAAAAAATTGTGCTGACAGGTTCTCTTTAAATGCAACTGGGAATGAGGTAGGTATACCTTACGTTCTTTTAAAGTGGTCTACTGGTTAAATTTAGAAATGCAAAAAAAGATTATAAAGGGGTATTTCCATGTTCAAGATAATAGCAAATGCCTCCAATTAGAAATGTAATTTAATTCTTTTGAGTTGCTTACTCATTGTTCAGGGCATTGCAGTAGCTTGGGTATCTATGGCTACGACCACTCATAGTGAGCTGTTGGGTATCCATGGTTACAACCACTAAACTACTGCAACGCCCTGCACATGGGGTAAGTGACATAGCGAATTAGATGAGCTATACTACATTTCTAATTGGAGATATTTGCGGATATTATTACCTACTACATATTTCTTGGCACTGTGGGTAAAAAATATAATTATACTCAACTGCCCCTCAGCTGTCCTGCTCTGCGGCTTTAGTTCATTGTCTTTGGTCCAATCTTCAGTGGCATCTTTGACTAGGTCTCGCGATCAGGGCTGTGGAGTCGTCCATTTTGGTAGATTCAGTATAAAATGGACTGACTCCGACTCCTAAAATATATAATAAACTAGCTTGGCCTGTGCAAAATTTTCGCACATTGGTCGTCGGGGGCGCAGGCAATTTCAGAAAAAGCAACTAGTCAAATGTAAATGTATTTCATGAGATGATGAACACAGACAGGTATTTATATATGTAGCTTGGTAATACAATAAATTGGTTTGCTAAGTAGAGGCCAAAAAATGTCTTCTGGTTGAGGTGCCACCTGCAGGTCATTGTGTCTTTCTGCAGGTTTATGAAAATAAATGATTAATCTGTATTTAGTGATAAAATCGTGAATGTGTGGCTTGTTTGGCTCTTTTTTTTGCTGAAGGGGGCAAGTTTACCTTTCAAATGGTGTGTCATTTGTGTGTGGGGCGAAGTAATCACCAAAAAAGCAGTGCATGTTTACAAATGTGTTTGCATATGTGACTCACCTGCAGTGGACAGTGTATAATCCTCCAATGTGCGTGAAATAGGCTGGGCAAGCACTTGGGCAAGCTGGAAAGACCCCAAGGCAAATGTTTGGATTTGTTTGTGATGTCTGTAAGAAGCTTTGTGGTAGTGTGCTTTAGGGTAGTTGGGTACAGTAGTGCTATGCAGGATGTGCTGTAAATGTCTTCATAATAACTTGGGAAAGTTATGAATTATCTGTTCTATTCCTAATCTTAGGCTCTCTACTTTTAGTTGTACTTGCTCAGTAGTAAGGCACTGCTGTGGAGTAGATTGTGTGGCTTACCGACCCCACGGCCCTGCTCGCAATAAGTATTGCGTGGCATCACCTTTGAAGGTTTCACTTGTTATCATAATATGCAGGGACTGCTCAGCACCTGTGGTGCAAATTATGCCACAGAAAACAAGAGCTGCATGATGAGTATACAATTTATTAAATTTATACTTTTGGGGTCCAGAGACACTGCTAAGCATAATGTATATTTACCATATTTTTCAGACTATAAGAGGCACTTTTTTCATATTTTAATTTGGCGAAAAATGGGGCGGTGCGTGCTATAGTACGGGTGTACCTGCAGTGGATAGGGAGGTGGGGGAGCACAGGTCACAAGAGGCAGGAGCCAGCTGCTGCAGCTAACTCCTGTGGTGGCTGCTGCAGCTAACTCCTGTGGGGCCTGCTGCAGCAAAATTAATCTTCACTGCTCCCCACGCCCATAGTCCCTCCCACCTCTATGCACTGAAGCCAGTGCCGATAGGTGGGAGGGTCTATCGTGGGGAGCAGTGAGCATTAATTTCACTTTAATAGCGGACACAGCAGCCGCCGCCTTGTTGAGGCTGTGAGATCAGTGTTCCTGCTGCTAAAGGGAATGAATATTCACTATTCTCCACTCCCATGGGTGTGGAGAGCAGTGAATATTCAGTCTCTTTAGTAGCAGGCAAACATGATTGCCCAGCTGCAGGAAGCTGACGGCTACTGTGCTATTAAAGTGAAATGAATATTTACTGCTCTCAACTCCTATAGTCCTGGGCGTGGGAAGCAGTGAGTATTCCAGCAGCTGTCCTCTGCTTATAAGCGCTGCTTTCAAGCTGAAAGGTGCGTTTTCTGGTCGTGTGTCTTGGTCTGAAAAACACAGTAGATTGCATTGACTAAACTTAATGAAAATCATGTCTTACTTTCTTTTCTGGTTAATTTACTCATCCTTTAGCCTTGAGTGCTGTTCTTGATTTTACTTTGACTGCTATTGTATAAATGGCTTAGTAAAAATAATTTTTTTATTTTTTTATTTTCACTTTCTAGATATTTGGCAAAAAATTCTTCCACACTATTCAGTGCCAGCGACTATGAGGTTGCACCACCTGAATACCACAGAAAGGCTGTTTAGCTATCCCTCGGAGTGTCCAAGGCTTTCTGACCAGATCATACTTGAGTGTTACATTGTGCAAGTGACTGATAAATGAGAAAAATGTGCACCCGAACTTTTGGGCGATCTTATGGATTTTCATGGGATTCTGAATACCCGTGTCTTATCCCTTGCCTTTAGGCTTGGGGTAGTTGTGCGGCAGTGACTGTCGAAAACATCAGAAGGTCAGCTGATGGTCTCGCCTTCATCCACGTGTTATGAATGTGTGGCTAAAGAATACAGTTGCACAGAAATGGGCCCAGTTTCCTAATGCTGCTTGCAGTTCTTCAGATATTGACTTGTTCGTTTCGTCTTTTATGTACTATCCTGCTTGACTGCCCCCATACAGGCTTGACATCCGTGAAGCCTATGTCTTGATCGGAAAAGTGGTTTGTTTGTTTGTTTTTGCGTATTGAAAGTGTTTCATCACAGACATTTCACATCTTTTTATCTTGCTAGTGTCTTTCTTGCATAAATCTGCAATGAAGATTATAGCTGTCAACTTCTGTGCTACTTTCTTGACACTTCAGTTGAAATCCTTTTATAATAACCACAGTACAGAGGATTGGAGAGGATTCTGGAAACAAAATGTTGCCAAGAAACACAATGCTTTCTACTTTTGCAGTAAGAAAAGGATGCACTCTACAGAAAACATGACTTTTATAGATGATAAATACTCCATATCCATCTAACTAAAGGGCTGGTAAACCAGATATGAGAGCAATGTTTCATACAGACTTGTTGGCTCGTGTCAGTCGTCTTGTAGAAGTGGATTACTGGAGTCAACACATGGGTCAGCTCTTGTCCGAGAACAATTGCTTATCCTTCCTACAGTTTTGTGCAGCTGACTTGAACATTGGATTCGCCTACATGTGGTTGTACGGTGTCTTCTTGCCTCTAGAATGGCAGAAAATTCAGCTAGTATTCAGTTTATGCCGACGTCATCCTGTTGTTAAAGATGATTTATGGTTTGATAAGTTCAGTAAAACTGACCTCCAAATAGTTTTAGCACAAAACAACAATTTTAATGGATGGATGATCTAGGGGGTTGCCCTGAAGAATAGCCGTCCCGGCTGACCGCTCTACCATTGCCAGGCCGTAGTTGCACCAAGCATTTATTCTTGCCTTCTTGTGTGCTTATCATTCCATGGGTGTGATTTATTCTCCCCACCAACACATACCAGAAAGATGGTTTTTTGCATTTCTTTTTGCTGAACATGAAGTGTTCAGTGTTTTAATCATTTTTTTTGCATGATTGTTTTGTGTTGGTTTGGAAATGTCTATAAAAGAGGTTCTATAAAATAAAGGTGCTGTTTATTATAGGGTGTCTACTAATCTTCCAGAGACCAGGCAAAGGCTTTTACAAGTTGTCTCCTGGCACAACGCAGCTTCCCACAGCTCGCTGTTGTCTTGGCACAACCGGCTTACTTTCTTGATTTCATGCGTGTCCACGAGTTAACCATATGCTTTACTACAGATATTTGCATGCTGGTTCCGGGATTTAACCACCAAAATACCTTCCAGGAGTTACTGGGAAAATACTGTGATTTAGCCCAGCATTACACTTAAACCCTTCCCTCATGTACATCACATCTGTATGGAGCAGGCACAGGCGCTGAACTTGCTCCACTACACTGATTTCGGGATAATGGTCATGTGATGGCAGCTGGAGCTTTATTAAAGGCCCACAGTCTGCCTTATTTTTATGTGTTTTTTTTTTTTCTAGAAGAAAGATAAATTATGTCCTTAGTGTGAAAAAGCCCGCTCACCGTAGATGCTTTGTAATGTCGGAGCTCGGAACAGGCATCACTTTCAAAGCTGACAGTAATAAACATGAATGGTGAGAGGCATCCAGCTCGTCAGGTGAATAAAGCTGTAAGGCTGTGGTTCCACGCTCAGGAAACAGTGCTTTGGACGGAGTGGAAAGTCCGCTCCGCCCAAAGCCC
>VIAB01008269.1:56164-72253 GCA_009801035.1 Oophaga pumilio
TTTTTTCATACTTTTTACTCTATTTTTACTTGGAGCTACAATCGTCAAATGACTTGTACATAGCAGTGCATCAGTATCGCTATGTATGGCTAAAATTACGATCCTCTGTGAACACGAGCTAAATACTGGCTTTCACAGGAGGATCATCATGAAAATCAAAGATATCTTCTGCAAACATTTGGTGGTCTTGGTAACCCATCGTGATAGCGTTATGGGTGTGCCAATGGGTGCATGGAGTGATGCGCTGTCAGCCGACATGTGTTTAATGCTACTGTCAGGCTCCACTCCACCCGTGGCTTTTAAAGGCATATTATGGCAAGTCACCATCATAGAAATACTTTTTTATATAAAAGGTCATGAAGTGGTTAGTTGAGGCAAATTAAATATCCCCTCCTTGAATAGAGTGAATGGGCATAATTGGAATTTTGTGAAATTTGCTCAATTTTAAAATCTGCTCTTCTATTAGGACTTAAATGTCATGTACACTTAATTTTTTTTGTTATCTGATCTCCATTCTGATGTCTGTAGTTTAACTGCAATCATGCTGTGCATATGGTTTTTCACTATGGAGACAAAGAGTTATGCATAGACATTAAATACACAAAACAGCATAATATTATTTTATTCAGATTTTTTTGGTTTCGCTTCATTATAGAAATAAATATGAAGCAGCAATTGTAAATCCTCAATATACTCTGTAACAGGATCATAGTTTAATGCTACTTGAACTAATAGAACTTAATATTGCTAATGGTTTGCTCAGCTAAACCTCGAATTGAGAATTTACTGTATCTGCAGACACTGACAGTTATGTATAACAGCTGCAGCTGCAGAAAGAATTATCAGTATTCCATGTATCAATATGTATTGACTGTTTTTTTCATGGTATAAATTTTAATCTTGCATATTTAAAATTCCATTGAGTCTTGGAAGAAACTATAAAGCGTGTCTGTGTGTAAGAAATGAAAACTCATTGTTATTTGTCTTAATTCTAATTGACCAAAATGTTGCAAATAAACTTAGTTATTAAACCTTTACATTCATTTATCCTTGAAATTTAAATCTTATCTCTCGGCAGTAGCCAAGTTATCATCATACAAACAGCACATCAGGTACATAGGAGTCCCCGTGTGGGGATTCTCTAATGAAAATCCATTTCCTGCGGTGAGATTAAAAAATAAAGGGAAAATTACTTTGTAATGGGAATTAGACACCATGAGCTGTATCCCTACAGTTTGTAACAATCTGATTGTGCTGTGTGTACAGTCAAGAGTGTATGTAAAATCACATTTCTCAAGGGGATAGGAGTTTATTAAATGTCCGTTGCAGGGAACCAGGCAATCAGCAGATGAAAGCACCAGACTACAGGGCACTAAAATCCCCTAGGTTATAATAACATAGCATTGGCAGCCCACTTATTCCACATCGTTGTTTTGGAACATTAATACTTACCTAGCTAGCTGTATAAATCAATAAATATTCATGTATATATCATTAGAATGGATTGTGTTGTGCAACTAAAGGATTTTCGGAAACATATCCAATTATGTCTTGATTAAAACTTTACTGGTATATGTGTTGCTAATAATAAAATGAGGCTTCGTGAACAAGTAAAAAGTAGTATATTGAATTTATGACAAAATCTGAGCAGAACACATTTAGGCTGTGTGCCCATGTTGCGTTTTTTAAACGTTTCCTCAGTGGCAAGGCCGCCGCAGAAACACTTAAAAAGCACTAGTTAAAACGCATCCCATGCAATCATATGGGATTCTACAGTTGCTGTGCCCATGCTGCGTCTTTTTCCGCAGCGGAATCGCATTGAGGAAAAAATTTGCAGCATGTTCGAGGCGATTCTGCAACCATAGGATTGCATTGAAATGCTTACTTTAGGCATTTGGCCATGCCCACCATGCGTAAAGTGAGCGTTTCATGTGCGGGTGGTACCCGGGGTCTCCTCCTGGCCCTGGGTGCCATATTCCTGTTAAAAATAGAATTAAAATAAAAAATAGGGATATATTTACCCTCTGTCGGCCCCCGGAGTCCTCCCGGTTCTCAGCAGTGCACATGGTGGCGTTGTTTCCAGGAGTGCTTAGCGCCAAAATGACCTTTGTGACATCGCGGTCGAGGGACCTCTACGTCATCAGAGGTCAATCTCGCAATGACTCACTGGGAACAGAATTTGCCGGCAGCGCCGCTGAGGACCGGGAAAGCCGCTGAGGAGATCGGAGGCAGATAGGAGGTGAGTATATCCATATTTTTTATTTTTTTTATTTTTTATTAATATTTTTAACATTCTATCTTAAACTATTGATGCTGCATAAGCAGCATCAATAGTAAAAAGTTGGTCACACTTGTCAAGCTCTGTGCTTGACAAGTGTGACCAACCTGTCAATCACTTTTCCAAGCGATGCTTCAAATCGCTTGGAAAAGCGCTTGAATTCTGCAAGTTAAAAACGCTTGCATAATGCTTGTGTTTTGCGGGAAAACGCATGAGGAAGCGAGAGTCATGCTTGCGAAACGCAAGTCGGGTCTGCGGTTGCCTTGTGGACAGGAGACTCTACACATTTGGTTAATTAACCTTTTATACCCTTATAATCTTTGCATAACTTATGCTTAGCTTATTACAACAAATGTAGTAACACATCACTAATGTTATCTATGTGATTTTTGGAGTGGATTAGTGCAGTCCCAATTAATGTGGGAGATTTACGGCTTTTCCAACCTCTTTTGGTGACATCAATTTTGAGCGTTTATTTTTCTTTACATTTCTACGCATGTTGTGCTGTCCTGATCTGCTTTGTGACTGCGGTTTCTCCATTGTCTTTGAGGCTCACACTGTTTTATCCATATGACTATCAAATTATTTGTGTATTAAATTATTTTATGTGGTATATATTTACCATAAATAAAATATTGATATATTTTGAGATACATTACGACTCATGTTCTCCTTGTTTGTTATCCAGTGCCAACATAGGATGTACTGGTCTGTCCTATAACTGCTTCCTGTCTTTGATGGAGCTTTCAAAAAAAGCCCACATCTTTCTCATCTGATGATGGCTGTGCAGTTCAGCCATCATCTGTGTTTAACAACCAGGGTTGGATGTTGTCCTGCATTGACCTCTCAATATTGCAGTTTGTTCCACCTTTGTGATGGCTTCTGTGCCTGCTGTTGCTACTGCTGCTGATGTTATAAACATTTTTGGAAATGAGGAAACTCCAAGTTGGGTCTCCATCTGGTGAGTTGCCATAGTGGAAGGTGTGTCAGAGGCCTATTATACTGTTTCTACTCTGTGGAAATTGATGTGACAATATTTTTTTCAAATGTGGAGACTCCAAGTTCGGTCTCCATCAGGTGGGATGCCTTTGTAAGTAGGGCTCCCAGACAGTCAGGCCTGCACTTACTTTCAGTACACTACCTGTGTTTCTTTCATTACATTTTTATACCAATATTACTGTATGAAACTGATGATTGTGCTATCTGGCTGTAGCTGGAAAAAAAAAATTGGAGGTGTTGAATGAGGTGTCAGGACTCCCATCTAAGAAGGCTCACAATGCTCCCTTAAGCACCAGGTCCTCATTGAACCTTCCGAAGCTGTAAAATTCCAAGCTGAAAATTTTAAACTTTAAGTGCTGGGCCAGACCCTGATACCTTATGCATGGCCCATAACTGACTGCCTCTGTGCCATTATTAAAGGTTCCACTTGTGGTCAATTGATCAATCAACAACCTGTGCTACTTTCCTTACATTTTTCTACCAATATTACTGTATGAAATTGATGTTTGTGCCATCTGAGTGTGGTTGCGAAAAAAATGGAGATATTGTGTGAATTATCAGGGGTTTCATCTAAGAAGGCTTACACTGCTCCCTTAACCACCAGGTCCTCATTGAAACTTAAATTCAAAGCTGTAAATGCTGTACCAGACCCTCATACCTCATGAAAATCAAACTAAACGTTGAAAGGTTCGGTCATCTCTAGTCTTGAGGAAGTTATTAGATGGACTCTGAATTCTATTAACATTAAAATACTCTTTCATGATATCCATCGGATCGTGTTTAAATCAGCAGCCCATATCATAAATCCACTCTACCCTAGTATCTCTATGATGAAAAGTAATGCAGAGTGGCAATCTAACTATGAAGGTATTAGGGATCGGGTTGGTGCACTATTCTTCCAACCTGAGAGTCATGGGGAGCAGGTAGAAGCCTTTCCCACCAATAAGAGAGTGCTAAGAAGTTACATAGCATTATAGCGTTACATGAGAAAAAGAAGTAAACAGATTGGATAGGGTATTGATGACATTTGAAAACCAAATAAATGCAACACTGTACACTCTGGCTCATTGATGAGCATGTCTGCTTTGCAGGATTGCAGTCTTTGGTCAAAATGCTAGCAAACATCATGAGTATAGTGACCAATGTGACTGCCTGGCACCTAGTCAGCACTATAGATGAGTGCACCTTTCAAGGTTCGGTTTGGATTCGCCGAATGGACCGATGTTTGCCGAACAGTTTGCTGAACGGTTTGTCAAACTTTTCCGACCCTCATTGAATTCAATGTGAGGCAATATCAAATGCAACAACACTCTCGGGCGGTAGGGGGACAGGCAAAAAGCTAACAAAAAGCTCAAATTAGGGGAAGACACCATGAAAAGTGGCATCAATTGACCCACAATAGAAATTTTATAGTGGCTCAGCAGTCAGGCATGGGCCATGAATGAGATAGGGTCTGAGTCAGCATTTACAGCTTGAAATTACAGTTTCAATGAGAACCTGGTGGTTAAGGGAGCGATGTAAGCCTTCTTAGCTAGGAGGTCTGATATCTCATGCAACACTTCCAATTCTTTGATTTTTTTCTTCCAGCCACACTCAGATGGCACAAACATCATTTTCATACAGTAATAAGAATGTAAGGAATATAACACAGGTAGTTGACTGAAAGTGAGTGTAGGCCTGCATTTATGGAAGCCCTACTTAAACAGGCAACCAACCAGATGGAGACCCAACTTGGTATCTTCAAATTTCAAAAAAATGGTTGTTACACACCACTAAAGTGTCATCAATTCACAAAGAGTAGAAACAGTTTAATATGCCTTTGACACACCTTCCACCACAGGCAACCAACCAGATGGAGACCCAAATTGGAGTTTCCACTTTTCAAAAAATTATTGTCACACACCACTAAAGTGGCATCAATTTCCACAGAGTAGAAACAGTATAATATACCTCTGACACACCTTCTACTACAGGCAACTCACCAGATGAAGACCCAACTTTGAGTCTCCACATTTCAAAAAAATTGTTTGTAGCATCAGCAGCAGTAGCAACAGCAGGCACAGAAATCACCACAAAGATGACACAGACAGCAATAATGCAAAATCAATACTTCAGACTAAAAATTGACACCATCTCCTTGCCTGCCCAATCTGCGACCGGGGTACAAAAGTCGTCTGAAATCCATATCTTGTTAATTTTGATGAACGTTAGGCGCTCTACACTTTAAGAGGACAGCTGTATGTGCTTATGCATTAGTACACTACCAGTAGTGCTGAAGACACGTTCTGAGAGAAGGCAGGATTCTTGGCATGACAAATCCTCCAAAGCATGACAGGTGAGTTCAGGCATTAATATTGAGGACCGGATACTCCTGCACCATCCTCTACAGTCATTCACAAAGTGTCAGACTTGTACTATATTCTGCTGATGCATGGGCTGGTCAAAAAATTTGTTATATGACTCACAGAAATTGCTTATGCCATTTACACAGCTGCTGCTGCGACTGCTCATGTTTTGGTGACAATGCCTTGACGTTTCCGGGATTGGACATCTAGAATTGGGATGCACACTGTGTGCCTCACTGCTGTCTTTGGGAAAACCACTCATAAGATTGTCAACAAGCGTGTTTCAATACTCCATGCGTGCATTTCTTTTCCAAGGGGGGAGCAGGAAGCATCTGCCTAAATTTACTCTTGTACCATGGATCTAACAGAGTGGCAACCCAAAAGTCAGGACTATTTCTAAGTCTAAGGATATGGGCACCATGTTAAAAATAGTGCAGCAAGAAGGCTCTTATGTTTCGGTCACTTCCATGAGGTCCAAGTCCATGCTGAGTGGGTGGCGGGGTGACACTCAAGGTCGCTTTCTTGTCCTCTCCCGCCAACTATGAACAACAGAGAGCGGATCATTATCATCTTCAACTCCTGACTGTAGCGCTTCCTTCACCGCATCCTCCTCCATTTGTTTATCAGCTCCAGCATCTTCACTTCCAGTTTGTCTGGTACCATGAGCCTCCCTTGTTCACTGAAAGCCACCCTCCCATGGCACCCGCCTGTTTGACGTCAGTTCAGATATTTGAGATATTGTTATCCTTTCCGCATCCTCTTCTGCTTTTAACTCTTTCTCTGGGACCATTACCTCCTCACGCAGACTATTCAAAGTGTGCTCTGGCATGTAGATGATCAGTATAGTGATGGTGATGACGGCATCGTCAGCGCTGACCATCTTAGTAACCATTTCAAAATTTGTGCAAAAGAGTGCAGAGGTTCTTTATCTGTGCCCACTCCACAAGTGGGATTCGCACAACGTCTGAACTGCGTTGGCTCAGGCAATGCAAAAGGGCATAATGCCCCAGGGCTCATCGCTCCTACTATAGCCACTGCAACATGCGCAGAGTGAAATGCCACTGTGTCGGAAGATCGCTAATCAAATGGTTAACCTGTAGCCCAAAAGACCTTTGTAGCAATGCAAGTCAATGACCTGAGGGGTACGATCATCAAAAGTGAGCACACAGTGACCATGCTTTCTGCTGCAGCGCATCTAGGCCGGGATAGTGGCAAAGAAATTGCTTTACTACCAGGTTGAGGGTGTGAGCCATGCATGGTACGTGTGTGAGGTTGCCACGGCATAGGGCAACCACCAGTTATGCACCGTTATCGCACACGGCCTTCCCTGGCCGTGACTAACCTGGCTTCAGGTTTAGTGGAGATAGTCAAGCTCTGACTCGGCCTGGATAGCTGTCCACAACTCTTAAACTATGTGACTGTGATCTCCAAGGCATATTTATTTAAACACTGCCTGATTGCGGTGAGCCATGGATGTGCAGTACGGAGGTGGGGGAGAATCCATCTGCACTGTTGGAACACATGTCTGATTAAGGGAGAGGTTGAGGGCACAAGTGGCGGCCCTAGAGGAGATCAAGGAGGCAGAATCAGTGGAGGATTCAAACAGGAGGAGGAAAGAAGCCTTGGGGATTCAAAGACTTGTAGAGCACCTTCTTGACCACCTGCCCCACAACCACCAGAGTTATAACATCCCTGTCCATACTTGTTCGTCAAGGTGTCAGTGGTGAAATGCACCCTGGCAGACATAGATTTTTTCATGAAACAGGTGATGTTATCAGCATCATGCTGGTGTAGTGCAGGCACAGCATTCTTAGAGAAGTAATGGTGACTGGTCAACTGGTACTGGGGGACTGGTACCAAGCAAAAATGCAGCATTTCCATGGCCAACAGATTGGAGATGGTGGAGTTCAAGCTCTTATCTTTGCCATGTTTAGGAGGAAACATAGGAAACATTTCTTTACATGACCACAACCATGGGACCGAGGGCTGCTGCTGTGCTGCTGAAGGTGGTGTACAGAGAACAGAACAAACTGCTGGATTGTGAGTGAGGTGCAGGCAGAGATGGTATAGTGGATTGAGAAAGATATGTTGTGCTAAGTGACACAAAATCAGCATTCATGTCTACTTCTATAAAAGATGACCGGCTCTCACTCACCCCGACTTTGGTGGTTAAACAACTGTAGTTTATGCGGCAAGAGACCTGTGTGTGAAGTTTTGGATTGGCATGTTGATCATGCATGTAGTTGTCAAATTATTGCAATTTTTTTTTAGGTTTTTTTTGCAAATTTGACAGATAACATGTGTTGGGTCATCCTTTGCAGTCTCACAAAATGCCTGGCTAGCTAACCCTTGCCGCCTCTTCAATCTGCACTCTTGGGACCAGTGCTAATCAGAGCCAGAGTTGGGGCTGAGGATGCAGTGCTAGTCACGGTTGCATCACTTGGTGTCAGTGTGGGATGCTGCAATGTAACTTCCCCATCTTCTTCCTCCACCTCCTCTGCTGAGCTACTGTGTGGCGTACCTCTGAGTTCACACCAAGTGGGATCTAAAATCTCATCGTCATCCTCTCTGTTCTCACACTCCTCACCCTAAGAATCACTCTCCTTCTCTTCTTGCCTTGACACCACAGTACAGTTCATTTGTGCCTGTGTTATCCAAGTTTCATCAGGATCACCTCCACCCTTAATGGTTAACGTATAGTGATGAAAGTCTGGTTTCTGCTCAGACCCTACTTCGTCTAGCCCCTGATCCAACATGAAAAAAATCCTCCTCTGGATTCTGTGATTCTTTGGAGCAGACATCTGATGCCTATGGAATAGAATGTGTGAATAGCTGTGTAGAAAGGCCCAACTTAGGTTCCCCAAAGTCAATTGGGCGTTTGAAAATTTTTGACTCTGGTGAAAACAAGGGTGATTAGGGTGCCACCTCTGAGGATTGTTCTGTGTATTATGTTAAGGTGGAGGAAGAGGAGAAGAGGCAACTTGACGCAGTGCTAGCCATCCACTGGAGCACATGCGCTTTCTGAGCCTCATCTCCAGGGTGTACCACTGTGCAACTGCCAAAGAAAAAGAGTGGAGTAGCCCAGCCAGTAACAGATGTTATCAGTTGTCTTTGGATAGGAAGAGGCAGTGTTTGTTTAGTTGATCTTTCATTCACATTAACACCTAACCCACTTACACATTGAACACTAAGCCTATTTCCCCTTCCCTCATGACCATGCTTTTTCCCACTCATGTTATAAATAGCTTCCCCCTCTTGTACTCTGCTGTTTCACAACCTTAGGCCCACATCTGTCAGTCACCTGTCACTAAATGAACAATCACTGTTTATTTTCTTAGATATTGTGCCTAATCAGCACTGTTTTGCCTAACGATTTTTAAATGGAATTCTGGCCTTTTGATTTGCTACTGAAGCACAGTTTTATCACAAACTATTTGGAGTAGCTAATTGACGACTCTGAGTGGGAAACTGAACATGAATCCTAAAGTGCTACGTTCGTGTCAAATTTGAGATTGGCGAAAGTTTGCCAAATACGTTCATTCATCTCTAGTCAGCACCAGGTAATACAAAGATCGGAGAGAGTGAAAGGAGGACCAGGCAGGGAGCTGCAGCAGCAAGATATGTTAGGGACAGACCTAGGATAGATCAATTTATTCTTTCATTAGTTTTTAACCATTGCCATGACCTCTATTACATTTTTGAGGTGTCCGCAGAGATCTCACAGCAATGTCTTTTAAAATATCAGAACATTTTGGATTTGGACCAAATTTATTTAGAGTGAAATGAATAATGTGTGTGTTTATCAATTACAGCAAATCTTCCCATAAATAAATATTCATGCACTGAGTGCAGTCAAGAAGAGGGAGTGGGAAACAACTTAAAGTGGCAAACCACATTCTGACTGGCTATTTAGTGTGTATGAGGTGTTGTGAAAAAAGGATCAGGCATGTTGGATTTTAATAGGTTCTTTGTTATCACATGAGATAAATCAATACCAGAGATACCTGCTCATTGCTTATTCCCTTCTCCTCATCGTGAACATGAGAGTCCTCAACCAAGCCAAATATGCATGAGAAACTTTTGGCCAACAGCTAAAGAATATGGCCACCATTAGAAAAAAAATTGCAGTATACAAGTCAATAAAGTGATACTTTTCATTGGAGAACTACAAATGTCTTGCATTTTAACTTGCATCTTGTGAAATATTATAATAAAGCATCCTAATAGAAATATAACAATATATGGCCTATTTCACCATTTGCAGTTTTTTAAAGTCACTTTTATTTTTGAGTCTTGTATTCACTGCCAAATTAATCAAAATGGCTCTTGCAGTTCATAAATTTCGTGCAAAATCAAAATTGTTCTTTTTTCTGTCTTCAACCTGCTTTATGACTATTTAGCACAGAATTTGCATATTATGATAAAATGTTGCAAAAATGGCAATAAAAGTTTTAGGCATTCATGAAATCACTTAGAAAAAAGTAAAAACATCTGGATCACTATACTCCAGCCACAATGGCAAATTAAAAAAGAAACAGATGAACACACAAAAAGGTGAATTGGAAATATGAATATGATGAAAATCAAAAAAGGTGCAAAATACGAAAAGCAGGTGCAATAATAAATCAGTCATATAATGTTTTATTTGCTTGTACTTTCTTCATATACAATTACATTTTAAAGAGTTGTCCACGAGTTCCACAGCTCCTTCTCAATTGCTACATTCCCTCATGTAAAATAACAACAGCATATACTCATCTTTGGTGCAAGTACCATTCCAGCTACATCGATGCCTTACTGTATATGACATTCTTAGGCCACGTGAGCCCTGCAACCAGTCAATGACCCCGTCATTCTTACTTCCTTCAGAAGAAACTGGCACCAGGAGGAAGTTAGAACTGTTGCTGATCTTCCTCTGAGTGTCAGTTATGTCCAAAGGAAGTGAGAGGGAAGTAGCTGCTGATTAGCTGCAGGGCTTCCGGGATGTAACCAGATCAAGCAATCGCAGGGAGATCAGATGCCAACGTAGCTCGAACAGTGCTGATACCAGAATTGAGAAGAGCCTGCTATCATTTTACATGGGGTAATATAAAAATGTGAAGGGGTTGTCTGAAAAGTGTGTGACTATTTTAATTTTTCAAATGTTAATTGATTTTTTTTATAAAAATCATAACAGTTTTCTTGGCTTTGTTCCCTTTCAGATTATGTGAGTCTACTGCTGCATTTTGCTAAAGCATACTAAATCGTTCTGTACTGACCTTATCCGTGGCCACTTGCGAGCCTTAGCCGCAGTTCATGGTTTCTGGCATTGGCCACAGTACTGACATCACAGGGATAGCCAATCAGCATGCTCACGGGCTCTTTCAGAGCAATGCAAAGCCCCCTTCAGAGCCACTGAGTTCACTGATTAACTCATGCATTACAGACAGGTCAGTGCTGCAGCCAATGCCTAACTCTGGGAGCAGAATAAGAAACTCATCAGTGGCCCCTGAAAATGTGATTACAATATAGTCTTTTATTTTTAAATAAACAGCTGCTATTGCTGACTATTATCTAAAAGATAACAAGCTCTTTAATATAGGCTATATTCATTCATTTTGTTTCTTATATACCGTAGCTCCAACAAATTTCAACAACACCACGCAAGGATGTCACTATTCACTCTCATTAATCTCTGTCCCAGTAGAATTTACAAATACTCCTATCTCAGACAAATATGTGGACTTTTATTAATGCAAATTAACATGATAGAATATCTTTTGATAATGGATGAAAAACAGGGGACAAACTCTTGCAGGCAACAAATATGTTTTGCTTGTCAAATACAAACCCCGGATCCCAATGCAGTCAGTCTTTACCACTGAGCTACTATGATGCCGAATTCATTTTCTATTAGGTTTAAGAATGCCAGTGGTAAATGTACAATATATAATAGAGTAGAAGCTGTATTCTATAAATGATTCCTCTATGTAATTCCTAGTCTAAATAGTCATATAGTATTGCATTTCTCCTTTATCTTTTCTATTGGCCTGCGATTTGTACAATATGTTCAGCGATTGTTCCACATTAATACAAGAAGCTTCATTAAAGTATATAAATCAGCCACACTGTCAACTTCACCATTAAGTATTCAATAAGACAAGGCTTAATGCAATTAATAGCAATTACAATTATGCTTTTATTATGTCAGCTATCGTATTGTAAGGATATAATTGCCTGCAAGGAATTCTGCTCAGTATTTATTCTCTAAAGCTGTCCACTTTATATGAAAAATGCCAAAAACATATCCCATATGGGTACCATTATCTTCTTGTTTTTTTAATATGTAATCAATCTTAGGCAACATATGCATATTAGACTAATTTGCTTTAATTAGTTTTTTCCTCGTCTCATAACAGGCACATTGCCTCATTTCTTTCTTTTATTTTAGAGGTACATATGCTAAACTTTATTCATTAAATTCCCATTAAAAGGTCATCCATTTAGTAGATTTGGTAGAAGAACTTTCTAATTCAGACATCCTTTTCTTAATTTGTATTTGGAGTATCATTGCTATTGAACAATAATAAGGGTATAATTACAATCACAATAGTAAGCAATATAAATGCGGTTAATTGATTGGCATCACGATGTAAAATTGGAGACAGTGCTGATGAGGCTTTTGTCTGGATATGATTAATTAATGAACTGATTCATGTAGCCATCCATAAAGTTTTCTAAACATATTCATGGATAGAAGAACATACAGTAACCAGTAATAGATCTCCAACCACACATGCACTGATGATATAGATTTTCCCTATGAGTTTAGAACTCTGAGACTGTAATCCAATTGTAGTAGAAACTCAGTGTGTGTAAATACGTACGAAAATGAATGAAAAAAAATATAGTTAAAAAAATCATAATTTAAAATGGGATTGCTAATGAATGAGCTAACAAATAGAGTTTAGATATAAATGTTGTACCATTTACTAAAGAGCTGCTTGTATATAAAGTTTAAAGCAGACAGTTTCTTTTACAAATTTATGTATGATAATGGCTTATGCTGGGGCTCTACTAATTTTCAGCACTTTTAAAGGGAACCTGTCACCTACTTTTCACAATCTAAGGTAGGCCCAGCATCTGTAAACAATTTTTTACAGCATTTTAGTATGCTGTATGTATTTCCCCAATTCCCTATGCAAGGCACAAAAAAAATATTTTTATACTCACAAATGGCACAGTTCAGTCTGATGGACATCTCTGGTCTTGATGCAGCGCCTCCTCTCCTACTTAAGATCTTTGTCCTCCTTCTCTGTTGTGTGTGGATGACACATTCTACGTCATCTACACAGTGTCTGCCATCGTGCTCCAGCACAGTCGCATAACTCTCTGCCCTGCCAAGGACAGAGAAAAGTAGTATCATGCACATGCACCAGTAGAGGCCAAAGAGCACAGATAACCCTAAGGTAAAGCCAGCGCATGCGCACTATTGCACTTTTGCTCTTCCCTCAGCAGGGCAGAGAGAAGTGCACCTGAACAGTAGCACAATGGGAAACACTGTATGGATGACATAGAATGCATCATCCACACAATGCAGGGAAGGAGGTCGGTGATTGAAACAATAGAGGAGGCACCTGATCAAGACTAGTGACCCCTATTGGACCTGACCACGCCATCTATAAGTTTAATATAAGGTATTTTTGTGCCTTTCAGAGTGGATTGGGGACATACATACAGCATACTAGAATGAAATTAAAGAGGACTTAAAGGTGCTAGCGCTATTTTATACTGGGAAAACTTGGTGACATGTTCCTTTAAAGGGGCTATTTTTTATTTGATGGTTACCTCATGTCATTGACATAAATAAATTATATTTCTTATTAATTCATTATGACGCTAAGAATTAAATATTGGTAAATAGTTTGAATTTAGTAAAACCCAAAATTCACTGCTTTTGCTAGTTAACAAGCATCTCTCACCTTACTGTTTCGTGCCCTTATTATGGAAACTAGAGAGGAGCAAATTTTTTTATTTGAATTTACCCATTCTTTTAGATTTTTTCTAGCAACTTCAATTTGCAGCAAATTGAAAGTATTCCAAACCCTCCATTTGTCCTGAAAATATGTATATTACACTCTGAATTTGCAAAGCACTATATCCAAACTCTTTACTGCAAATACAGTCAAATGTCAAAGTGAGTGTCCTTAACATATGTGCTATGGGTAAATGGATATTGTTCTTCACTGGTGTACTGTCCCACACTAGCTGTACCATTTAAGCAAAAAGAGAACAATGTTGTTAGGTACCGGGATTCTCCCTCTGCACAGGATGGATCCCAAGCCTTGTCTTCTTCTGCAGTCTCCCATTCAGTTTCGACCACAGTGGATGCTGCTCAGCAAAGACATCAGTCTCAGTGTCTTGCTCAGACTCAGACAGCGGCAAGCAGATATTCTTCTCTACTGAGCATACTCGTGAGGTGGCGACCTCACATTGGTGGTCGGTCGTCAGCAGCTCAGATCCTGTGCCGCCTCTGGATTGGCCCATAAGCAAGGTCTTATCTGACTGGGCTTAGGCGCAGTCTATAAAAGGATCTTTGGGGCACATATTGGCACGCTAAGATCACTTGTATTGCTGTGTGTGTTGGTGGAACAGTTACCACCCTGTATGCACGTGTACTGATATTGGCACTGCTAGTGTGGTTCTCGTCAGGCAGTGTAGGGTTGGAACTCCCGCTTGAGCCTAGCACCTGCACTGGGCAACAGCGTCGCATGTGCAAGTTTCATAGACTGTGTGACAGGGCAGGCTCAATCACCAGCATAATGGGGGATGAGTTATAGGGACCCCAACTAGCATCATTACTACTGTGCACCTGTGACATCTAACAGGGTACAGCTTAAAGTGCTTTCAGTTTGCTTCTGCTTTGTGAAGTAACAGAGTCACACCGAGTGACATTTAACTTGATGTGGTTACGGTGCTTGCTCGCAGCTTCGCTCTGCCATTGTCTTCTAGCTGCAGTTTTTCCATCACCGCAAGGTGGACCCCGGGTTGCAATTGCACCTTATCATAATTTATATTTGATGAAATCCGCAAACCCTAACAAATGCTCACTGACACTACAAGATTCAAATAAAAGCTATTTAGTTAGACAGAGATGGAAACACCCAATCCATGGAACACTCCCCAAGGTGGGTAGAAAAGTTAACAGGTAATGGTGGTCTGTAGTGATGAGCAAGTATACTCATTGCTTGGGTTTTCCCGAGCATGCTCGGGTGATCTCCGAGTATTTTGGCGTGGTCGGAGATTTAGTTTCTGTCGACTAGCTGCATGATTTATGGCTGCTGGACAAGCCTGAATACATGTGAGGAATGCCTGTTTGTTTGGGAATCCTTACATGTATTCAGGCTGTCCAGTAGCCATAAATCATGCAGATGCGTTGACAGAAACTAAATCTCCGAGCATGCCAAAATACTCAGAGATCACCCAAGCGTGCTCAGGAAAACCCAAGCAACGAGCATACGTGCTCATCACTAGTGCTCAGCAAACAGTGTTGAGGCATTGAAAAACAGCATTAGGCAACTGGGCTTTCATCTGTCTGGCTTAGCAATTTTATGCCTCAATAAAATGTCAATACTTTATTTGACATTGATTGCCACTGCTTTCTCTTACCTGGATTAGCTGTACAATTTACAAATTGCTTTATGACTTTATCTCCCTAACTATATGGCTAAGCTGTGAAATACATCATCCTGATTCACTGAACAATTGCTGCTTTATTTCTTGCTTTTGCTTTTATACAGGCTATGATAGTCCCTACTAATTGGCTACACTACACCATGCTACATAATAGCTGCAAGGAAATATGGGAAAGCCCACCTGATGTCATATGGTCCTTCGCTGACTGATATAATCTTCTGCAATGTGTAAAATGGAGACAACCGTTATAGGAGATTCACAATATGTGAATCACAAATTTTTGACGTTTTGCCGTGCTCAGGAAATTTCTCAAAATTTTACAGGAATTCAATTCAGATTGAATTAATATGACTATATCTAATAGAAACCCTTGATTAAGGATTATTGTCTATTAAATATAAAATATGGAATCCAAACCCATTTATTTATATAAGTAAAAGTCAATCTCTAAAATGCAACCATTTGAAGCAAAATCAGGAACATATAAGTGATTGCAGCAGTTCCTGTGTTAGGAGAGGGCTTAGGAGCTGATCTTTATCCACATGCATCTAATTTTGGCTACATTAAAATGCCAGCATATGTCTCTAACAGACACGGCCAGAGCACGACTGTTAAGCATTTAAAAAACGCTGTCAGTCTCTCTTTGAATGCAATGCGTGTTGCTGCTCATGTTTTCTAGTTCTCATTGGCACTTTGTGACTCGATCACGGGGCTCCAATCAGTTACTATGTCATTAAGGTTATGCTGAAGGCATCTTCTATTTGATCCTTGGAAGCTCAGCTACATACTACT
>VIAB01008269.1:83711-96684 GCA_009801035.1 Oophaga pumilio
CATGACGGACTGTGCACGTCAGTGGACATTAAGGGGTTAATTATGACTTTTTTGTATAACTTTTATTTAATTCGCTCAGGGGACTTGAACCTATGATTGTTTGATTGCTTCTATTGTATACTATTGCATTGCGTTGTATACAATTGTATTCTATTGTATACTGCCATACTTCAGTATTGTAACATCTAGTTCAAACTACTGTCTCCTATGAAGCCTAGCCAGAGGCTTTTATACACAGAAGTAGAGCCATGACAGCCAAGGTGGTCTTCAGCAGACCCCCAGCTGCAATAGCAAAGCATCAGCACCCTGCTAAGATATCAAGTGAAGGTAGATGTGATGCTGTCAGTTGCTGTCATTGATAGGCTGAGGCATTTAAGATGTTAATATCACCGAAAGCGTTCACTACACAGAAGAAGATGCTATCATCTGCCTTTTTTGTTGCAGGCTCAGCTTCAGAACCTGTTCAGAACCTGTTCAATACTTGAGCACCTGCTCTATGATGTAATAGTAACTTATCTATTATGTAATAATACAGCATGGAGCAGGTAGGTGTTAAATGTGGCCTTCAAAAACATTCCCCTTTATGAATTATGAAAGGTAATAGCATTAAAATATTTTTTTTGTTTATGTAAATTATACTTGCAGAAGTACCTTGAATATGGGAGTGAAGCTCTGCTCTCTGTATGTTTACATTAAACATAAAGCATTTGAGAAGCCTTTTTTATAATATACCCATAAATCTAGATTAGCCTTTTGTAATCTATGTTTAAAAAAGTCTTGTAAGTTATCATTTACATAGCAAGCAAGATCTCCTACACACTCATATCCCAGGAGTTTAATTGTTCATATTTGCCAATGAATGATTTACTTATCTCCAAGGAGAAATATCTTTCCAAATTGCTTCATTAATATGCTCTCTGCTACAGTTGCTATAGAAAAAACTCAACGTTCAACGTTTGTAATTAGAGTAAGTCACAATAAATAAATCTGCAGGCTTGTAAATGCACAAATGTAGTGCAAATGACAATGGTACTTTGCCAAGCTATCCCTTAAACATGCTGTTGTGTGTTTCCACTGCATAATGTATAGAATACGTGAATTTCCTTCCATAGAATGATATAATAGATGAATTGGGGTGGAATATATTGGGAAGCAAATGAATATTCTTTAAGTTGATGTGTTGGAATTAGAAAAGTGGGCTATCAAAAGAGCCAAATTTTGATGGATATAGAATTGGATGAGAACATAGTCAAAACAATATTGGGGTGTAATAGTTATGCAGTGGTTTGCACTGTTCCAACCCAGTATGGTACAAAGAAGAAAAGGCTATTCTAGTGACTAGTGAGTCATGGGCTCTGTGAGCTCACAAATGCATTTGGAAATCAAAAGTCAGCCTGTGTACAGCTGCTATGTATATAGTATAGTGTAGTATTGATGTGCCCAGTAATGTCAGTGACATGATTGGCTGCAGCCGCCGAGAAGGGGCCCAGCCCATAATCGACTCCACGCAGACCGACCACTATGGCGTGGGGCTGGCGTCCCCCGGGGACGCAATATGGACCCTCCATACCGCAGAGGGGGACCCCGGGCCTACCCAAACTAGGGAAGGGCAGAGACCGGGGTTCTGTGGCAGCTGAGCATGTGGACAAGGAAGAGACACGTAGAACTTGATTACACCGCGCAACTTCAGGTATAGGGAAGTAAAGTTTAGTAAAGTAAATAAGTGAAGACACACAGTACATAAATCAAACATGACTATGCAAGGCTCCCGATTCCACACCTTCCAGAAGGGTATCACCCAGAGGACTCCAAGGTACCAACGGATCACCGCGGCACACATAGGTGGGACATCAGGACACAAGCATGACATCAGGGTACACGAGGTCATTAGAACGTAGACAGGACACATGAGGACATCAGAATCACAAACTCAGGAACACGAACTGGATATCAGGAAGATAGACCGGACATCAGGAACACGGACACCGGAACACGGAATCAGGAACACGGAATCAGGAACACGGACTGGACATCAGGAACACGGACTGGACATCAGGAGCACGGACACCGGAACACGGACTGGATCTCAGGAACATCAGAACACTGGCATCGGACTCCGGACATCTGGCAACGATTGACAGGTTCCAGACATCGGCCTGCGGACATCAGGCTCCGGACATGAGGCCGCAGTATCAGACTCAAGACATCTGGCAACGATCGGCAGGCTCCGGACATCAGGCAGGGAAGGATCGGATCCGGACATCTGGAAGCGATCTAAAAAAGGAACCCTAGCGGTCTAGTGCAAGCCCCACCAGGCTCAACTGGAGCCGGCCGGGGATTGTACCAAAAACAAGCTGAGCACAGAGTAACAGAAACTCAGCACACCCACACCGGACTCCTCCTTCCAAGATGAAGCCAGATTGTATCAAAGGAAGTTAGTTAGCAAAAGATCACAGTCACTGGGCACAGGGTTCAAGACACAGAAGGATTCAGGAACATAACACAGCAGACACAGTTCAGACAGTCAGGTACAGGATCTAGGATTCAAGCCTGGAATTATCGCCTCCAGGATAGGCGCAGGGACGGGTACAGGATCAGGGATTCAAGCCTAGAATTACCGCCTCTAGGATAGGTGCAGGGACAGGTACAGGAACACACAACACACGTGGCAAGATTCAGAAGCTATGTGAGTAGCTAAGGCCCCGCCCATAGGGCAGGGAGCCTTTATATATGAGCTGCCCCTCAGCAATTGGCTGGGGACAGCATTTCAAGTACACACACTAACCCTGATAAAAGCAGGGCAGGTGTGGCCCGCGCACCCTATGCAGCCAAATACAATTCAGCACAGCAAGGGCACCTGGAAATGGCTGCAGCCTAAACACACGTAGTAAGTCATGCACCACTGCAGAGGACCTTGACCTATGGTTAGCTTCCACAGCAATAGCCAGGGACCGCACATGCGGGTGGTCATGCAGCGCAGCGGATACACCCACGCATGCACGGCTACGCAGCAGAGCTGGGAACTGACCATCATCCATACAGATAACGGATATCAGTATCCCAGCTCAATTAGGGGGAAAAGGTGCAAAGGGTTAAAGCACAGACATGCATTGTCACAACATTCATTGTCACAACGTGACAGTCAGACTTTGGGCTCTCAGCATGACAGAAGAGTACACTCGGGATTCCAGTATGGCGTCTCACTGCCATGAATGGTAGACACTGCACTTTTCAATCGCCTTCACTTTCAGAAATTTCTCTTTTTTTATTAACACTAGTTTCCACCCACTGGGCTAGTTCTATTATTAACTATGTCCTATCCTTTTGGCTATGTGCACACGTATCAGAATTGCCGTGGAAATTTCCACAACAATCCCGCATCTCCCTGCTGCGGAAATACGCATTTTATAGGTATGAGTATTCCAGCTAAAAACTAGCGTTTTGCAAGCGTAATTAGCTACAGATCGCTTGGAAAACTGATTGACATGTTGGTCACACTAGTGAAACATAGCCTTTGAAAAGTGTGACCAACTTTTTACTATTGATGATGCCTATGCTGCATCAATAGTAAAAAGATCTAATGTTAAAAAAAAATCTTGATATTCTCACCTTCCGGCGGCCCCTGCAGCCTTCCTGGTCCTCGCGATGCTCCCGGCAACTCCCGTTCCCAGGGATGCCTGGCGACAATGACCCCAGATGACGTAGCATCACGCGAGACCACTACGTCATCTGGGGTCATTGTCGCAAGGCATCATTGGGAACAGGAGTGCCGGGAGCATCACTGAGGAGCGGGAAAGCTGCGGGGGCTGCCAGAAGGTGAGAATATCACGATTTTTTATTTTAATTATTGTTTTAACATGGATATGGTACCCAGGGCCTGAAGGAGAGTCTCCGCACATGAACCGCTCTCTTTGCGTATGGTGGGCATAGCCACATGCAGAAAGTAAGCATTTCAATGCATACCTATGGCGGCGGAATCGCCGCGATTTCCGGAAAAAGAATGAACATGCTGCGTTTTTTTCCGCAGCATGTGCACAAAAATTGCGTAATGCATTCCAATAATAGGATGTATAATGCACGCGATTTTTAAGCATTTTTGAAACGGAAAACTGCCACAAAAACGCTTAAAAAGCGTGAAAAATCCTGAACATGTGCACATAGCCTTAGACTAAACCTATTGTTCTTATCGTTTGTCCTAAACCTCTTACTATATAAAGAGTACTTATCTTATTCCTAGTCTAATCCTGTGCTTACCCTGCACTATGCACTTCTCATATTATACATCAACCCTTCTTAGAACGATACTCTACACGGCCCTACTTTCAAAATAACCAGCAAGCATACTGGAGAAAGAGACCACATGGCCTTACACTTGCCTTTATCCCTTTTGAGTCACTCTCCTCCTGCCCTCTGGGCTGAGCCTGAATCCCCTCACCTTGCCTCTGCATCTAAGAACTCCAAAACCTATAAAGGGTCATAGTTTGTTAATAGATGGTCCTAGGGAGTTGGTTTTGGTGCCATTGAATCTGGCCAAGCCACTGCTACACATTAAGACCAAACACAGCTTTGCTATCTGTTTCTACTAGATAGTTGAACCTATAAAAATGTTAAACAACTGAGGTAATAGCAAGTATATTTTTATTTATTTGTAATTCATAATATAAGAAAAAAAAAGAGAAACAGTAGGGGAAACCTCAACAGGTGGTAAATGATACAGGGAGTTCGGGGTAAGTATATGCACAAATTAATGATAGTAAAACACCATAACAACATACATGATCCAAATAGATAAATAAATACATGGTATTGAGTAAAGCCAAATTAATATGCCTATCTTCTCCAATCAATGAATTAATTAATACTAATAACAATATGGAAAAAAAAGCATAGAGAATATTAAAGTACATCATGGAAAGGGATAGAATGTAGTTAAATATATGTGATGTCAAATGTGCAAAATAGCAGAATAATATGGTCACCTGCTGGAGGATTTATTCCATATATATCATAAAATCATGGACTACAAATTCATTATTACAATAGTATAATTGCCACAAGGGTAGAGAATAAATAACTAAATAAATGTGTAAACCATCTAACAGAATGGAGAGTCATGATTATGATCAGGAACTAGTCAAAACAAAGGAGGTATGGCATATAAAGATGCTGTGAATGGTAAAGTACAAATGCATAAGAAAAATCAGCAGTGTACTGACCAGCAAAGAGACCCACCAACAGCCTGCACCAGGACCGACGCGTGTTTTGCTTTAACCAGGGGTTTCTACTAGCTGTTCTTTGTAACTCCATACTCCTGGGTCATAGAACAGGTCGAGACCCAGGCAGGCATTCACTATGTTCTGGGGATCTTGAAAATATGCATGATTTATTTCTAGGATCTAAAGTTATGGAATTATGTTTTCGGAATGTTTTAGAAGGTATCTGCAGCTTTAGCAGGACTCTATAGTGCAAGCAAGTCTTTGTTGTGCTCTGAGCTGGTCAAGGTGTAAGATCTGTCACTAACACCCTTTGAGGCTTGACCCCTCTGCTGAGCTAGATGCTCTCATATAGCTGCACACTGAAGGAGTTTTTATAGTACTACGCCAGATAGGATACAAATGATTGCCATGAAACTATATCTCCAATATACTTCACAAGCAACAACTGAAGTGCCTCATTCAAATATTAAGAAAGTGTAGTTGTGGTACTTGTGCACTCATAAAGGCTGTGCACACAGTGCAAAGCCATAAAAAAAAATTCTAAGGAGGGTCATCCATACACCTTTAAAGGTACCACATTGAGGGCCTCAAAAAATTTAAGAATATGTAGTTGTGATATTTCTACACTGATAAAGACTCTGCACACAGTGCAAAGCCAAAATAAAAATCTAAAGAGGGTCATTCATACACCATTGATGGCAAAAACTGGAGGGCCTCATTCAAATATGTAAGATTAATAACAGTTTATGTGCTGCTGTCAACTGGTGTTGTGGAAAAGTCAGGGTTAATCCAACCTTATTTAATTTTTACAAGAGTGAGCCTTTCAGCATTTTCTGTTGACAGGCGCCTGTTTTTTATGCCTTTCCTGGCAGCTCTAAAAACCCGCTCAGACAAGGCACTAGCAGTAGGAAGCACAACACCTCCAAGGTATGCCAGGCATGCCAGGTGTCCAGCTTTGAGACCCCATAATTGAAAGTCGCAGTGTAATTAGGGAGTATGCTGGTTATGTCAGCCTGGTATTGCTTGACCATCTTTATAAATATGTCACTCTTTGTCAAAAATACCGGGTTATCAGGGCCTTGACAGTGGGAGGGTGTCATGAAATTGGCCCATGTCTTTGACAGTGTACCCCTGCCTCTGCTGTACCTAGTGTGTGTCTCCCTCACCTCTTATCCTTTGGCTGGCAAGGAAGCTTGCCCAGTGCCACTAGCATTGTCTGATGGGATTTTTTTTAACATATTTTCCACATTAGCCTTATGCTATAGCACCAATTTAGTAGACCTCTCTGCCTCAGGAAGAAGAGATGCAAGTCTCTCTATGTAGCATGGGTCTAGCAGGGTGAAAACCAGTACTCTTTTTTTTCCTAAAATGAATGTCACGTGAGGTTTACAGGAAAGGCAGTGGTAGATAAAGTCAGCCATATGTGCCATGTTCCCTACAGCCAACACTTCCCTGTCTCCACCATGATGACGTCTCCATATCCTCCTAATACTCCCTCTATTTCTCCTCAGCCCATCAATATAGCATAGGCGGGACAAATCTTGTGTGGGTACTACCTTCTGTTGCGCTAGCAACCAGCTCCTGTTTCTCCTCCTCATTCTCAGCTTCGACCTCCTCATTGTTACCAAATCTTCGCTAAGCAGATGAGATGAGGCTGGGCAGTATCTAGAGATGAGCGAAACTTTCAAGGTTCAGTTCGATGAATGGCCCTATGTTTGCTGAACAAGTTTGTCAAATAATTAATCAAACACACCCAAACCCCACTGAATTCAATGAGAGGCAAAGCTAAATGCACACATGACACCTTCAGGAGGGCCAAAAAGCTGTCAAAACAGCTCAAATTAGGGGCAGACACCAGGAAAAGTGGAATCAATTGACAGAGTACAAATATTATAATTGTGCATGATGGTTGCATGGGACATGGTCTGGGAAAAGGGCTTGGAGCAGCATTTCTAGCTAAAACATTGATCAGTAACAGCTGGGTGAGTGACAAGTGTAGGCCTGGTGCTCTGAGAGCCCTGCCAGATTCAGGCAACACACATGAAGGAGACCCAATTTGGAGTCCAAACATTTCCAAAAATTATGTACAGACAACAGGAAAAGTGGCATCAATTTACCCACTATAGAAATTTGATAATGTCACAGCAGCAGTCAGTCATGTGCCATGCATGAGGTATCAGGGTCTGGGCCATCACTTAGAGCTTTGAATTGAGGGTTCAATTAAGATGAGGTGAGTGAAAGACCGGTGTAAGCCTTCTTTGCTGGGAGTCCTGATACCGCATGCAAAAGCTGAAACTGGATTTTTGCTCAGCCACACTCAGGTGGCACAAATAACAGCCTCGTAGACTGCTATTGTTTAAAAAATTTAAGGCTAGTAACACAGGTAGTTGACTGAAAGTGCAGGCCTGACTACCTGAGAACCCTACTTCTACATGCAACACACATGAAGGAGACCCAAATAGGAGTTTCTACATTTCAAAAAATGATTGCCATACACCACAAAACAGGCATCAATTTCCCCAGAGCAGAAATAGTATAATTGCGCAGCATTTTGACAACTTATGTTACTGGATGACCTACTAGACACTCTTTCTTTTGCAGTCGCACAGCAGGATTATTATTATTTATTGTTATTTATTCCATGGAGCTTTACATATAAAAAGGGAAAACATAATAATAAGAACAATAATCTTAATACAAGTCACTGACTTATACAGGAGGAGAGAAAACCCTGCTCATGAGGGCCCACAGTCTATTAGGGATGCGTGAGGATACAATAGATGAGGGTAAAGCTGCTTGTGCAGCATATGGTGGAAGGACGGTTACTGTAGGTTGTAGGCTTGTCAGAAGATTCAGGATTCTTTTGAAGGTTTCCATGGTAGGTGAGAGCATGAAATGTTAGGGTAGAGAATTCCAGAGTAGAGGGGATGCACGGGAGAAATATGGTATGCGATTGTGGGAAGAGGAATTAAGCTGGAAGTAGAAAAAGAGGTCTTTTGAGGATCAGAGGCTGCATGCAGGTAAGTACCAGGAGATTAGGTCACATATGTATGGAGGAGACAGGTTGTGGATGCCTTTGTGTGCCATGGTTAGGGTTTAAACTGGAGTCTCTGGGTAATGGGAATCCAGTGAAGGGATTGACAGAGGAGAGGCCAGGGAACACGTTGTAAGTGGATTAGTGGGTCATCAGAGTTTAGGATACATTGGAGGGATGCAAGACTGTAAGAGGGAGTTCACAAAGCAGGAGGGTGCATCAGTTGAGGTTGAGATGATGAGTGCATGAACTAGGGTTTTTGCATATTCTTGAATAAGAAATGTACGGATTCGTGAAAAATTTTGAAGTTGTAGTCAGCAGGAAGTGGAAAAAGGGCATGGATATGTGTTTTGAAGGAGAAATCAGAGTCCAGGGTTACCCCGAGGCAGCGAGCTTGCGGGTTGCCCTCATCTATGCCTTTTAAACTAAGGCCAGAAAGGGCATGTGCTCCATTGGATGGCAAGCGCTGCATCAAGTGGCCTCTCCTCCTCTTCCTCCACCTTAAAATCCCACACAGAACAGTCCTCAGAGGTGGCACCCAAATCACCCTTGTTTCCCCCACATCACAAGTCTCCAACCACCTTACTGACTGAGAAGAACCACAGATATGAGAGTCTGCAGAGCTGTTCACACATTCAATTCCATGGGTATCAGAGGTCTGCTTCAAATATTCACAGATTCAAGAGGATGAAAGCATCTATAGCGATGTCCCAATTTTTTTCAGTTGTATCCGTGGCCGGACTAAGTAGGGTCCGAGCAGAACCTAGATCTTTGTCACTAGACTTTGATCCCTGGGGTGGTGGTGATCCTGATGAGAATCAGAAACCTGATTTGCATGCAGACTGTACTGTGCTGTCAGGGCAGGAAGAGGAGGATGGTGACTCTCAGGGTGAGGTGTGGGAAAACAGAGAGGATGATGATGAGGTTGTAGATCACACTTGTGAACCAAAAGGCATGCTGCTGAGTAGCTCAATGGAGGAGGAAGACATGGAGGTTACGTTGTTTCTTGCCGCACAGACACGCAGTGATGCAAACATGACAAGCACTGCGTCCTCAGCCACAACTTTGGCTGTGGCAAGCAGCGGTTGCGGGTCTGCAGTTTGCATGGGTAGCAAGGGTTTCCTTACCTGGGCCTTTTTTGAGACTGAAAAAGAAGGCCCAACCCATGTTTTCTGCCAACTTTATTAAAAAAAGGACGCAATAGAGGCAAAAATTCCAATAATTTGACTACTACATGCATGAACTGGCACATACATGATCAACATGCAATAGTCTGTGAATCTCACTGCTCTAAAATGCGAAATAGAGGGACTCGACAACCACCGGCAGCCCCATCAACGGCATCTGCTGCTTCTTCTTCCTCTGTTACTGAGGCAAGTGCTTTCACACATATCTCTGGTCGCACAACCTCCACTTGTTTAGCCACTACAATCGAGGTGAGAGAAAGCCCATCAGTTGTTATGGAAGTGGACATGCCTGCTTTTTTTTATTTATTAATGATCTTAAACACCGAGCATATCATCTTTCTAAATTCACTTAACATCTCCTCCTGCACGTCAATCACAGTCCAGCAGTTTGTACTGTTCACTCTCTCTCAGCACAGCAACCAACCCTCGGTCCTGTAGTTGTGGTCATGTGAAAGATTGTTTTCTCCTACACATGGCAAAGCTAAGAGCTTGAACTTCACCATCTCGAATCTGTAGACCACTAGACAAAAAGGTGTCACTAGACACCAAGTCTTGGAATCCCCAAAGCTTGCTGGACAAACTTTTGTATCAAACACTTCCTCTACTGCTTCTGCCTCCTCAACCTCCACTAGGGCATCCATTTGTGCCTTCAACCTCTCCTTTAATGAGACACTCATTCCAACAGTCTAGAGAGAATCCCCCCACCTCCGTAGTGCGCAGCCAGGGCTCACTGCAATCCGGCAGTGTTTAAATTAATATGCCTTTGAGATCGCAGTTACAGCTCAAGAGTTGTGGACAGCTATCCAGGCTGAGTTTGAGTAATAGCTGTCTCCGCTGAACATGAAGGCAGGGAAGACAGTGTGTGATAACGGTGTGAACCTGGTGGCGGTCCTACACTGGGGTAATCTCACACACGTGCCTTGCATGGCTTACATCCTCAACCTGGTGGTAAAGCAATTTGTCCAGCACTTTCCCAGTCTGGATGTGCTGCTGCAGAATGTATGGTCTCTGTGTGATTACTTATACTGTTCGCACCCCGCGGGTCATCAACTTGCATCACTACAGAGGTCTTGCTACCGGTTACCTGGTTGATATGTGATGTGCCAACAAGTTGTAAATTCACTCTGCACATGTAATGGACTGATCTGGGTTGGAGTAGTGGTATTGCAACCTCTGGGGGCAACATCAGCAGGTAGCATAGTCAACAACAGTATTTTCTTTCCCAGTCTTGGGTGTGGCTCAATCCTGCACAGGTCATTTGCATAGAGTTGTATAAAGACCTGCCTGGACTTGGAGTTGTCGTAGCACACCCTTGCTGTGATGGTGTTTGGATACTGTTGAAAATATTTTATGTGGATTAGGTAGATTATCTATGAAATGCTATACTGCAGCCATTTGAGCGTAGTCTTGCTCAGGGGCCCAATCACATCAGGCAATGGGCAGAAAATCCTAATTTTTATAAAAAATAAGAATGATGGTAAAGAAAATAGTAATTATGCAATTCAAGTCCAACCCTATTAAGGGCACCCTGAAATAAACTTAAGACTGCCTGGAAAATTCAAACCAAATAATGTTCAGAAAATTCAAATTTTTGCAAATATTATGAGAATGCTGGCAAATAGAAAAGCAATCAGGGAAGCCATAGATTTAAAAAAAAATGTTGTGCCAAATCTTGAGCTGGAACCCAATTGTGCACAGGGGCATATTTGGTGGAAGCACAACATTCAAACCCAAGAACTGTGAAAAAAAGAGCAGGCCACCAACTAGAGTATACTTGACAGGATTAAATTGCTGTTAGTGTCCATCCTATAGGTATCATGATGACCTTCATAATGGGAAATTTGTGGAAACTACTACTCTGAGTATGATGCCAGGGTGTCCAAACTATAACTGGACTGAATTAAACCTAAAATATTTTTAGTTAAGAGATGTACAATCCTAATCAATCCTTTAAAAGTTTATCTCAGTTTTAACTTCTGTCAAGATTCTCAAAAAGGGCAATCATTTTTGTCTAGCTTTGTTTCTAATTTGTTTCTACCCAAATTTACCCTAATGTGATATTTCAAAGATGCTTTATCTCTTATAAGAGTTCTGTTCTTTCACATGCACAATTTGGTTCCTGTTCATGATCTATACTGAATGTAGAAACGAGTTGAGTAAAACAGCAAATTAATGTATCCTCGAGTCTCAGTGATTTCAATTGATTTAAAGTAGATCGCAAATCTTAGTGTTCACTACTTAATGTAAATACTGAAGTTATACAAATAGACCTAATTATCTGCGAACAAAACACTGAGTGGTTTTCCAGGGAGAAAAAGACATTGCATGTGGTGAAACAAGATGCTAATATAGGAAAATCACATGTTGTGTAAATACACTTAGATATACAGTAGCTATCCATTGAAGCAATTGTCCTATGGAGAACATTTTCCTTTCATTCTGTAAAAAAATCTAGATATTACACTTTTTTTGTTATGAGGCAAGGTTAAAGATTAAAAGGTATCGGAAATATCTAAAACTTGCATATGTTTTACAATCCATTAAAAAAATTGGGGTTTTAATTTTCAAAACAAAAACAGGAAAAAAGAGGTAAAATAAAAGATTTAATTTACTTATATGTGGGAGAGTGCAGGCAGTTGCAATATCTCAACCAGTGTAAGTGTAAGATATCTTAAGGTTACCATGCCAATGAAACAAGTAGCACATTAGAATTTTTTTTTTAATATTTAATTTATCATCATACATTTACTAATACATGTCCATCTTAGTTCTAGTAATGGCGTGATGGGGTCCACTGTAGACAATCTTAAATCTTGAAGAGGCCTAAAAAAAAGGAGTACATGCTCACCTCCCCAACCGCCAGCATTCCACTGATGTTAGTGCCCAGTCTCTGGTTGTTCAGGTTACTTTGCTATGTCACATATGCACTGCAGCTTATCAGTGGATGTTCTTGAGCTGCAATCTTCTCAGTTCCATTTGTCTGAAGTGATAAATCTGCAACTGATTGGCTGCAGTGCTTACATGGTGTAACAATGTCACATCACCACCAGAAGACACCACACCAACATTGAAGGAATGATGATGGTCCAGGAGGAGAACATGTTCTTTTTTTATTTTTGGGAGACACAATAGCATTTAAGAAGGTGTTGTCCAGTGGTGGACAACCCCTCTAAACTGTTTTACCTCTGTCTACTGCCACACCTGATCCATCACACATGGTTTCTAATTCATAACAGTAAAAAATAGTAGATTGTGCAGAGCACAGAACAAATGTATGGGAAGCAGGGGATCTTGAGGTTCAAGGGGTTAGGAACTGCGTACTATGTCTCCGAAGAGCTGCCACTTAGTTAAAGAACCTGTCATTGAGATTTTATACCGCAAACTAATGACATATATAAAAAGGTGCTTTAGTACTCATTAAACCCTTAATGACTGGAGCTTTTTTCGGTGTAGCATTTTCATTTTTTGCTCCCCTACTTTACAGAGCCATAACTTTTATATTTTCTGTCAATATGGCCATTTGAGGGCTTATTTTT
>VIAB01008270.1:85295-96678 GCA_009801035.1 Oophaga pumilio
CGCCTGAAAGCATTCTGGGAAATTCGACTTTGGCGCTCATTTTGACGACCGCATGGCAGACTGCACGCTATGGTCGGGTTTCAGCCAACGAAACCTGACTTTTGCGAAAGTCGGCGACTTTTGAATCTGACCGACCTGTTTTGCTCAATTCTAGTCCCGAGTTTACTCCCATTTAATGTATATGCAGCAGTAGGATTACTCCGTCCTATGTGCATTACACTACATTTATTTTAATATCATACATAGTTTGGTGTCTTCAGCAAAGACTGACACTTCACTCTCAATCCCATCCAAAAGGTCTTTAACCCCTTAACCCCCAAGGGAGGTTTGCACGTTAATGACCGGGCCAATTTTTGCAATTCTTACCACCGTCCCTTTATGAGGTTATAACTCTGGAATGCTTCAACGGATCTTGGCGATTCTGAGAATGTTTTCTCATGACATATTGTACTTCATGTTAGTGGTAAAATTTCTTCGATATAACTTGCATTTATTTGTGCTTCATGTTAGTGGTAAAATTTCTTCGATATAACATTTATTTATGAAAAAAAGCGGAAAAATTGTGAAAATTTTGAAAATTTTGAAATTTTGAAATTTGTAATATTTATGCCCTTAAAACAGAGAAATATGTCACACAAAATAGTTGCTAAATAACATTTCTCACATGTCTACAGTACTTTGCATCAGCACAATTTTGGAACCAGCGATTTCTCATTTTTGCAACACCATTTTTTTTTTAGAGACCACATCACATTTGAAGTCACTTTGAGAGGTCTATATGATAGAAAATACCCAAAAGTGACATCATTCTAAAAACTGCACCCCTCAAGGTGCTCAAAACCACATTTAAGAAGTTTCTTACCCCTTCAGGTGCTTCACAGGAATTTTTGGAATGTTTAAAAAAAATGAACATTTAACTTTTTTTCACAAAATATTTACTTCAGATCCAATTTTTTTTTATTTTACCAAGGGTGACAGGAGAAATTGGAACACAAAAGTTGTCGTGCAATTTGTCCTCAGTATGCTGATACCCCGTATGTGGGGGGGAATCACTGGGCGCACGGCAGAGCCCGGAAGGGAAGGAGCACCGTTTGACTTTTCAGTGCAAAATTGGCTGGAATTGAGATCGGACTCCATGTTGCGTTTGAAGAGCCACTGATGTGCCTAAACAGTAGAAACCCCCCCACAAGTGACACCATTTTGGAAAGTAGACCCCCTAAGGAACTTATCTAGATGTCTGGTGAGCACTTTGAACCCCCAAGTGCTTTACAGAAGTTTATAACAAAGAGCTGTAAAAATAAAAAATCATAATTTTTCCACAAAAATGATCTTCTCACCCGCAATTTTTTATTTTCCCAAGAGTAACAGGAGAAATTGTACCCCAAAAG
The DNA here is from genome assembly GCA_009801035.1 of Oophaga pumilio. NCBI lineage: Eukaryota > Metazoa > Chordata > Amphibia > Anura > Dendrobatidae > Oophaga > Oophaga pumilio. The sequence continues at coordinate 86,684 of VIAB01008270.1, forward strand.
TTGCTGTCCAATTTGTCCTGAGTATGCTGATACCCTGTATGAGAGGGTAAACCACTATTTGGGTGCATGGCAGAGCTCGGAAGGGAAAGAGCGCCGTTTGACTTTTTCACTGCAGAATTGACTGGACGCCATGTCACGTTTGGAGAGCCCCTGATGTGCCTAAACAGTGGAAACCCCCCACAAATGACACCATTCTGGAAACTACACCCCTGAAAGAACTTATCTAGATGTGTGGTGAGCACTTTGATCCCCAAAGGGCTTCACAGAAGTTTATAACGTAGAGCTATAAAATTCAAAAATCATATTTTTTCCACAAAAATGATCTTTTCACCCCTAATTTTTATTTTCTCAAGGGTAACAAGACCACAAAAGTTATATTGCAATTTGTCCTGAGTACGCTGATACCCCAATTGTGGGAGAAAACTACTGTATGATCACACGTCGGGGCTCGGAAAGAAGTAGTGACGTTTTGGAATGCAGACTTTGATGTAATGGTCTGTGGGCATCATGTCGCATTTGGAGAGCCCCTGATGTGCCTAAACAGTGGAAACCCCCTACAAGTGACCCCATTTTGCAAACTAGACCCCCCCAAGAAACTTATCTAGATGTGTGGTGAGCACTTTGATCCCCCAAGTGCTTCATAGAAGTTTATTATAACGTAGAGCCATAAAAATAAAAAAACATTTTTTTTCCAGAAAAATTATATTTTTGACCCCAATTTTTTTTTTCCCAAGGGTAACTGAAAAAATTGGATCCCATGAGTTATTATGCAATTTGTCCTGAGTACGCTGATACCCCATATGTGAGGGTAAACCACTGTTTTGGCACATGGCAGAGCTCGGATGGGAAGGTGCAACGTTTGACTTTTTCAATGCAGAATTGGCTGGAATTGAGATCAGATGCCATGCCACATTTGGAGAGCCCCTGATGTGCCTAAACAGTGGAAACCCTCCAATTCTAACTCCAACCCTAACCCCAACACACCCCTAACCCTAATACCAACCCTAACCAAAACCCTAACCATAACCCTAACTACAAACCTAACCCTAACACACCCCTAACCCTAATTCCAACCCTAACCCTAATCCTAACCCTAAGGGGAAAATGGAAATAAATACATTTTTTTAATTTTATTATTTTTCCCTAACTAAAGGGTTGTGATAAAGGGGGGTTTGATTTACTATTTATAGCAGGTTTTTATGATTGGCTGCTGTCACATGCTAAAAGATGCTTTTTATTGCAAAAAATAGTTTTTGCATCACCATATTTTGAGAGCTATAATTTTTCCACATTTTGGCCCACAGAGTCATATTACGTCTTATTTTTCGTGGGACGAGTTGATGTTTTTATTGGCAACCATTTTTGGACACATGACATTTTTTGAACGCTTTTTATTACGATTTTTGGGAGGCAGAATGAACAAAAACCAGCAATTCATGAATTTCATTTGGGGGGGTCGTTTATACTGTTCCGCGTGTGGTAAAATTGATAATGCAGTTTTATTCTTCGAGTTAGTACAATTACAGCGATACCTCATTTGTATCATTTTGTTATGTTTTGGCGCTTTTATGCAATAAAAACTATTTTATATAAAAAACAATTATTTTTGCATCGCTTTATTCTGCGAGCTATAACTTTTTTATTTTTTCACTGATAATGCAGTATGGCGGCTTGTTTTTTGCGGGACAAGATGATGTTTTCAGCTGTACCATGTTTATCTATATCCGTCTTTTTGATCGCGTGTTATTCCACTTTTTGTTCGGCAGTATAATGATAAAGCATTGTTTTTTTGCCTTTTTTTTTTAAGGGGTTCACTAAAGGGGTTAACTAGTGGGACAATTTTATAGGGCGGGTCGTTTCGGATGCGACGATACTAAATATGTGTACTTTTATTGCTTTTTTTATTTACATGATCGCAGTGTTCCGGGGGTTAAAGTTCCGGGATCGGTCCGTGACTTAGCTGATTATCACAGCTGACACCCTGCAGCGATCAGCTGCGCTTCCCCCGTGAGCATGGCTGATCGCGTATGACGTACTATTCCGTCCATGGGAATTAAGTCCCAGTGCACATGGATGGAATAGTACATCTGATGGAAGAAAGGGGTTAATAAAGAGGTTAAAAAAAATTGGTCCTAGGACAGATCCCTGTGGTACCCCATTGCTCCCCAGTACAGATCCCTGTGAGTCGCCCTCCAGGGCCGTGGGGTACTCGGTACCGAGCCTGTTGACTTCTATGGGGGATGGCACAGTGGCGACGACCCGGTCCGTGGCCCTGGGCACTCACCAAAAAGGGGATATATTTATAGGGGATAAAGCTTATGTAGTGATTCGTGACGCCACCTGAAGTGTCTGGCCAGGGTGACCAGCGCTGCTGTGCAGGTCCTCTGGAAGAGATGGTATTAAACAGCTAGTTGGTAAACCTCCTACAGGTGAGGCTGTGTTCTTCCAGGGCAGGTAGATGTTAAATTTTTGGGAATGGTCCTGGTGGATGCCACAGAGAGAGGTGTGCGTCGCTGAAATAATTCTAGGAAACAGTCCAAGTGCTGTTTCAGGGTTTTTACTCACTGTTCTGTCACCGGTGATACAGATGCCCACTTAGTACTGTGTCTTCAGGTGAGGGGTCCAGAAACCCCCAGGTAGATCAGGTCGCACTTTCCAGGACTCCCGTTCTGTGTGTGTCCTTTCCTGGCCTTCTCTCTCTGTGCTATACCATTTCTCGCTTCCTAGCACCTCACCACGCAGTCTCTCAGTCCAGAAGCTGCGGACCCTGAAGGGTAACAGATTAATTCTGTGCGTCCTTGGCCCTATATAGTTTCCTTCCTGGAGATGGTGCTGGTGGTTGGTAGCAATGACCCATAAAGTGATCACCGCCGTCGGCTTACTAGTGGGGCCTGAAGGTTTCCCACTGGTCTAGGGGCCGAAACCTGCTGGCCTGGTCCTTCCGATCCCTGAGAGGGCCACGGATGGGATATTCACTGTCTGTGCCCAAGGACCCTTTCGCTAATTCTCCAGAAGCTCCTCAGTCTTCTTCTCTCACTTAGAGGACAAGCTCCTATCGGCTAGCTCTCCTCCCCACCTCTACACACTCAGTGTGTTGCTGCTTTCTTAACTTCTCTTCTCCTCTTACTAACTCCTAACTCCACCAACCCATACACCCCTTGCTAACTAGCCTGGTATGAGACCATCCTCCCATAGGGTACGTCCATATGACCAGCTGGTATGGTGTGTGTTGGATGCAGGTGTTGGAGTCCTCGGGGTGCTCCCTCCTTACCTGGAAGTGGGGTGTCACACCTCTGGATGAGGTGCAACACCTTTGTGGCGACTGAACCCTCAGGGGCGCCACATTCCCCCCTGTTAAACACAGCACGTTCGCAGGCTGAAACAGAGTAAACAGGTGTTATGAGAAACATGGAAATTCTTTTATAATGATGCATCAAAACAGGTATAAAATATAATTTAAAACTCAACTTCCCTTTATGGGTGGCACTTTTTGTTTAAACGTTGCATAAATAACATTAACTAGCATTTATTTACATTTACTATCAATACGAGATAAAGTGCGATAAAACGGTTGCATTCAAATTCACTTAAAACTTCTTCTTGTAAGGCAACCCCATCTGGGCTGGTTTCAAGTGTCCTCACGCTTGTGGAGGACCCGCTACAAACCTCCAACGTTGGTCTTGGGTGGGCTGCAAGACATACCTGGTCTCTTTCAGCAGACCTCGTCTTCGGCCTCACTTAACGGGTTTTCGTCTTCTGAGGTAGTGATACAGACAGTGTACTGTAAAAGCTTCATGTAAAACCAAGATAGAGCACCTTAATAGGTGCAGAACTATATACAATTAAGTTTTTGGACCAGCATAGTTCATGGCCTCCAAGTTCAGGAATATAAAACACTGGATTTCTTTTCAATTACCCGAACGGGTTAACTTGCAGGCTTTAAGAAAAAACACTTGAAGAACTATATACAGTCATGCTTACTTGTTCTTTTTACTGCTTCTGCTGCTTCCAGGGCAGTACCTGAGAGCTACCACCTGATGGCTGTGCAAGCACAGGACCATTCCTGTCCACGGGCACATTGCCTAGCACCAGGGTCATCGACTCCACCACTGGTGTCTGTGTGGCTGGTGTGCACTGTTCTGGTGGGTGTGTCAGGGGTTCCACCAGGGTGTCATCGGCTGCAGCAGTGATAGCGTAGGGGCCTGTCCCAATCCAAGGACGCTCGGGGCCTACCGGTTTCTCTGGCTGGCGGAGTGGGCAGCGGGCCCACCAGCGACTCCTCTTCAGCGGGCCTGAGTCTTCCTCCTCACTGGTTGCTCCGGAGTCGGGTTCTTCCTCCACTTCGGGTGCCGGCGTGATGGGACGCCTCAGCGGTTGCTGTGGCTCCAGCGGCTGGTCCCGGCCGAGCGTGAGCTCTCTCCAGCTCTGCTCAATCCGCTCTCCAGATTGCCACCGGTCACCATCTTGGTCAGGAACTTTCTGGTTTCTTCATGGAGGATATCCCGCTGTTTTTTCAGGGGGCGGGGTGTCCTCTTCCTCTTTTTCCCACCATTGAGGATCAGGAGGCGGATTTTTTTCGCTGACGGGCATGTCCTGATGTTGCAGTAACATTTGGAGTGGGCGGTCATAGATTTCGCAGGGTGAGCTCACGCCCACGAAGGTACTCCCTTCTTTCTCTCCAGCACCTCGTGGCGCAAATATGGCGGTGATGTTTCACAAATTGCAATAAAGTCTCTACCGCTTTTGGAGATTCTCTTCCACAACAAACAGTCAGTATAGGCACACAGGACAGTTTCAGGGTTTTTACTCACTGTTCTGTCACCGGTGATACAGATGCCCACTTAGTACTGTGTGTTCAGGTGAGGGGTCCAGCAAACCCCAGGTAGATCAGGTCGCACTTTCCAGGACTCCCGTCCTGTGTGTGTCCTTTCCTGGCCTTCTCTCTCTGTGCTATTCCACTCCTCTCTTCCTAGCACCTCACCACGCAGTCTCTCAGTCCAGAAACTGCGAACTCTGTCAGGTAACAGATTAATTCTGTGCGTCCTTGGCCCTATATAGTTTCCTTCCTGGAGATGGTGCTGGTGGTTGGTAGCAATGACCCATAAAGTGATCACCGCCGTCGGCTTACTAGTGGGGCCTGAAGGTTTTCCACTAGTCTAGGGGCCAAACTCTGCTGGCCTGGTCCTTCCGATCTCGGAGAGGGCCACGGATGGGATATTCACTGTCCGTGCGCAAGGACCCTTTCGCTAATTCTCCAGAAGCTCCTCAGTCTTCTTCTCTTACTTAGAGGACAAGCTCCTATCGGCTAGCTCTCCTCCCCACCTCTTCACACTTAGTGTGTTGCTGCTTCCTTAACTTCTCTTCTCCTCTTACTAACTCCTAACTCCACCCACCCATACACCCCTTGCTAACTAGCCTGATATGAGACCATCCTCCCGTAGGGTACGTTCCTATGACCAGCTGGTATGGTGTGTGTTGGATGCAGGTGTTGGAGTCCTCGGGGTGCTCCCTCCTTACCTGGAAGTGGGGTGTCACACCTCTGGATGAGGTGCAACACCTCTGTGGCGACTGAACCCTCAGGGGCGCCACACCTGCGGTTCCCACTGCTGCCAGCACAGATCCCTGCACTGCTTCCAGTACAGATCCATGTAGTTCCCATTGCTGACCTTATCCTATTTAAAGAACGCACAATTTATGACGACTCTTTGTTTCCTGTCATTTAGCCAATTCCTTACCCATGTGTATATAGTTTCCCCCAGTCTTGCTTCTGTAGCTTCAGTATAAGGATGTTATGTGAAACAGTATCAAATGCCTTTGCAAAGTCCAGATGTACGAGGGACAATGTCTGGGAGTGTTTATTTCAATAAAGTATGTTTTTTGTGGATATTTTTTTCTCTATTTGACTCAGTAATGGCGGTGTCTCATACATCTCTCCATTGCTAGCACTAGGGCTTGATGTCAGCTGTGTTTTTGGACATGACACAGCTGTCATCAAACTAAAGCCCCATTACTCCGGGGCAATTGGGAAGAGAAAAGGCAAAGTGCCAGAAATGGTGCATCTCATAATGCACCACTTCCAGGGTGGCTGAGAGCTGGTATTTTTAGGATGGGAAGGGCCCAATAAACATGCACCTTCCCAGGATGTTAAATCAGGTCACAGCTGTCTGCTTTACCATTGCTGGTTAAAAAAAACAACAATTTTTTTTCCCATTTATTACATCTGAAAAAAGCAGTCCACTAAGCTTCATAGGATGCAATTTTATAACATGTTGGGAGTTGTGCAATCATATATAAAAAGTGTCTGTCTATCTAGATGTCTGTATGTCTGCCTGTCAATCTATATCTATTTCTGTTATCTATCCCTATCCATTTCTTGCTGTCCACAAACACATGCCAAAATGCATGTTTTTCTTACTAAGAGATGGAGAAATGGTGTAGAAATTTCTGCATCCAAATACTCAACATGTGCAAATAGCCTAAAATAAAAAGTGTAGTTTCCTATTTCTTAAATGGTGTAATTCACTGCCCAAAATGTCTCTATTTTCGTCCCCTGGGAGCTCAGGCTGACAATGGTGCCAGTGTGTACCATATTGGGGAATAATTGCTGTGTGCTTTCACAGCGCATTAAAGATAGAAACAATAGAAAACGATAAATTGGAAAGAATTGCCCTGTGGAATTCTGGGAAATTTCCAGGCCAGCGTGCCTTTGTGCAACTCCCTCACTTTTCATTTGAAAATCACCTTTTTAAAGAGCAGCAAAGCATTTGGTGCAATTAGTCTACCGCCTAATTAATACGCAGTCAAAGACAATAGGAGCGGCTTCAGTTTGGACAGTAGGAACTAGCTGGAAAGCAAGAAGAATTTTAGGAAATTTCTTGTAAAAAAAAAAGAAAAGCTGTTTATAGCAGCTTAACTCCAATTAGCATAGTTAATCACATGATGACTAATGGCAAAGAACCCAGGAAAGTTAACTACCACTACTTATTGTGCCATGGAAGGATCTTATCTCTTCTTCAATGTTTTGAGGTTCTGCAAACACTGTGCTATGGGTACATGATAAATAAAGTCGTCATGACCTGGGTACGGGAGGAGGGAGGATACATGAGTTTCATTGTTTGTAAATGGTATAAAAAGTAGTATTCTCATTGTGAATAAACAGAATTGGCGCGCTCACAACAAATGTACATTCTTTTCTCTGAGCGCTCATTACTTGAGGGCCTAGTCTCTTTAGGCTATGTGCACACGTTGCGCAAATGCTCCGCAATTTTGCGGAGCATTTGCGCAACTCCCTGCCGCGGGTAAAACGCATACGTAATTGGTATGCGTTTTCCCGCAAAACACAAGCATTTTGCAAGCGTAATTAGCTTGCAGAATGCTAGCGTTTTCCAAGCGATCTGTAGCATCGCTTGGAAAACTGATTGACAGGTTGGTCACACTTGTCAAGCATAGTCACAAAGGTCATTCTCGCAATGCATCCCTGGGAACGGAACTTGCCGGGAGCGTCGCTGAGGAGCAGGAAGGCTGCGGGGGCCGCCGGAAGGTGAGAATATCAATATTTATTATTTTAATTCTATTTTTTACAGGGATATGGTACCCAGGGCCTGGAGGAGAGTCTCCTCTCCTCCAGGCCCTGGGTACCAAGCGCACATGAAGCGCTCACTTCACGCATGGTGGGCATAGCCACATGCGTGAAGTGAGCGTTTCAATGCATTCCTATGGCGCCGTATTCACCGCGATGGCGCAAAAAGAATTAACATGCTGCTTATTTTTGCGCAAAGCGATTATGCTCAGCAAAAATACGCAGCATGTGCACAGCAATGCGTAATCCCATAGGATTGCATGGGATGCATTTTCTAAGCATTTTTTAAGTGATTACGCTGCGTAGAAACACGGCAAAAAACGCTACGTGTGCACATAGCCTAACTCGGCATATCTGATTTTGGCGCAGAACACAAACAGCTACAACAGATCCATCTATCGCCATAATTTTCCACCTCTGTTAAAAGGATAATTATGAAAACTCTGAAGATTGCACCTGTAAGAAAGGAATGAACTAAAATAATAATAAACAATTAAAATAGAACTGCATTTTTAAAAAAAAAACTTTTGACTTGTCATAGAGACATGTTTGAAGATTTTATCTGTTGGGGTCTATGGGTACTGGAACCTTTACAGTTCACAAAGAAATGGAAGTTGAGGTGCTTAGCCAACCACTGCTCGCTGACACTGAACATAGGCTCAACAGAACCTTTCATAATCTGCAACCCCATAAATCAATACTTCTGACATGTCTCTACAAAATGTTTTCGACATTTAGGCCTCATTCAGACATCAGTGATTTTTCTTGTTTGCAGAATCACCTACCAATTTTCATCATTTGATCAGTTTTTACCATCAGTGCATTTAACATTCACGCCCCCAAATAATAATGCAAAGCTTCACCTACCCATTAGAGTACATTCACATGAACATATTTTCAGACATCACACGGACAGCATTTGGATTAATTTTGGCCTACGTCCTCAGATTTGTGTGAAAAATTGCAAGTTGTAGTCTAGTCTGACTTACAGAGCAGGCTAGTGCACTTGGAAAGGACCTTTCACCAAATGTTTCCCAGTTCAACTGGACACATGATATAATAGTGGCTACAGAGCTAAATAAAATGTTTTTATTTTTTTACTTCACCACTCCGTTATGGAGATATTTGCATGCAATCAAAGTATCTGGCATCTAATGAGTTAACTTTTATCTAAGTGGGTGTTGTCAAATAGTTTTCACTGGGGGGTGTGTAAGTCTTCCTTCTGTATGATGTTGCCCTAGCAAAAATAGCCAGCAATACTCACTGAAAAGAAGAAAACGCCCTCACCATAGCTTAGAGCAGGCTTCTCAGTGAGTGAGATGTAACATTTATGTCTGGAATGCTCAGGGCAATTTGTAATCACTCTGCCATGAGATCAGACTATTTGTCATTATATGTCTCCCACAGACTTATGTCAGAACAGCCAGTGAGGTACAATGATAGCCGGCACTAATATTACTGCAGAGTGAGTACACGTTGCCATGAGAGCAATATAGATAAATGTGATTATGGACATTTCCGTACAGGCAGTGTGGGGAGAGGCAGTACAACAGAGGTGACAGTCCTATCAGAGGAGGAGAGCTGATAGAAAGGATTGCAATGTGACACAGCTAAACTTTGCTGCTCTGCCACTCTTATCACAGGGAGTTTATCAGAAAGGTGTTAGTTAAGGTACTGCCACACTAAACGCTCCCGCTAACGATCTCGTTAGCGTCGCATACTAATGAGATCGCTAGCGGGATCGTTTTAATATCGCTAAATGTGTGCCACATTTAGCGATATAGCTAACGACGCTATCGCCGTTAGCGATCTTCTTAGCGATTTAGCGGTACAAAAGTACCGCTAAATCGCTAAGAAAAGGTGCCACACTTAGCGATACATACTTACCCAGCGGGGCGCCAGCGACGAAAATAGGGTCCGGATCGTTTCCGGCGACGAGCGAGATCCCAGCAGGAAGCTCGTCGCCGGAAGCTGCCACACACAGCAACATCGCTAACGGGATCGCTAAATAGTGACGTTTTTTAGCGATCCCGTTAGCGATATTGTTTAGTGTGGCATACCCTTTAGAGGTGAAATTCATTATTAGGTAGACCTTAAAAGTAACCATTTAATAATGGTCCAAACACACAAAATGAAGTAAAAAAAAAAAGAGTAAGATAAGTATAATGGACATATACAGTACAGACCAAAAGTTTGGACACACCTTCTCATTTAAAGATTTTTCTGTATTTTCATGACTATGAAAATTGTACATTCACACTGAAGGCATCAAAACTATGAATTAACACATGTGGAATTGTTGAGGGAGGATCTAAAGTGACCCTTCACGGTTGACCAAGTGATTTCCAAATTAATCCGCAGAACGTTGCTAGCAACTAGTGTTGAGCGATACAATACCGCAAGTATCGGGTATCGG
>VIAB01008273.1:59603-74562 GCA_009801035.1 Oophaga pumilio
GTCCCCTGGCATACTTACCATTGGGGTTTTTCCTCTTTAGCGCCTCACACTCTTGTGAAAGTGACTATACGGAGACGTGCCTCCCTAACCCTCCTGTATAGTTTGTAATTGATAAATGTGGCCGAAATGTTTTGCCTTGATTACATTAAAAAGTCAAAAAATTCATCTTTAAGTTGAGTGCCTAGTTTATTTTTATTACTTCATGGTGTGGGATCCTACTACGGCACCACTCTTAGTAGTGCGCACGGTTCTCAACTAGTGTCAGCATATAGGGACACCTCACCACACCCCAAAAGGTAACACCAGAGGAACTGCGCAACTTTTGGTTCATGGAGAAAACATTTTTTTACTAAAACAAACCCAGGAAACAATTTAGAAAGGAAGATAGGATTTTATGTCACTCATGATTGTTAAAAGGCTGTGAGGGATTATTTATCTTGGCTCTCTTCCATTTTTCTAAAATAACAACTCCAAAATCTAATGGAAGATTCTAGCACCAATGGTGATTGCTTACATTATTCTATAGTAAAAAAAAAAATCCTAGCTCCCAATATGCGAAATTCCAATCTAATAAACTTAAGGCCTGTTTAGATCATCGATCGGTGAGTCTTCACTATTATCAGACCATCTACAGGTTGGCAAAAACTCAGCAAACAAGCAAAATGCTCATTCATTGGGTGCAATGATTTTTAAGCAGGCTTAAAAATCATTATTTTCGGCAGCACATCATACTGTGTAAATAGCTGAATTTTTGTTGATAACATTATAGTTTATTTTTTACTCACTTATATAGCACCATTAATTCCTCAGCACCTTAAAGACATTATTGTCACTGTCCCCAATAGGGTTCACAATCTAGATTCCATATTAGTATGTCTTTGGTAAATGGGAGGAAATCAGAGAACACGGAGGAAACCCACGCAAACACGGGGAGAACATACTGTACAAACTCTTTGGAGATGTTGCCTTGGTGGGATATGAACCCAGGACCCCAGCGCAAGGCTGCAGTGCTAACCACTGAGCCATCATGCTGCCAATAACAATCATATTATTGCATAGAAATTAGGTGGCCTGTCTAAGCAGGTTATTAAATAGCTGCCAATGTGCTTGCATGTAGCCAATTATCATGTTACCCCCATATCTCCAATAATGAATGTTAGACACTTCAATATTTATGATGCAACATGATCTTATACGGCATATAACTGTTAGATGGGAAGAGATTCCAAGAAGAATTAATGTAAAAACATATTATCAGTTATTGAACATAAAAACAATCAATATAAAAAGACAGGGCAAAGACCTCCAAAAAGGTAGGGGAAGAAACAAAGCATAAGTATGTATAAAAAGCCAACAGGGAAATCAAAATATAAAGCCAGTAATAAATACTATGCAATCTGCTAGAACCAGCCAAAGAAAAGTAATAACCTACACAAGGTGTATAATAGGAAAAAGTTGCCCAGGTATGTTAAAAGCTGATTATCCAATAAAAAAAGATCAATGTAAGCATGGCCATTATATATTTATCCATTTATAGGCTACCAAAAAAAGAATATATGTATATACCATATGCTGCAGGTCCTTAGCACATGTAGTTTTTTAGTTTTTTGTTCGATGTGTTTTTAATTTTTTTATTATATTCCCCTAGTGTCTTAGTCTTATGTTTTTCCTTTGGGTAGTTACTTCATGAGATACTCGGCCATGATTTTGGATCGGAAAATATCCAGCGGATGGCATCTATGAACTTTGGACCTGTTTGAACTACATCATTGCTGCAGTATTACACTCTATTTTAGTGATTGCATACTGTTTATCATATTTATGTATTTATGTCACGGGGGAGCCTATTTTCCTCATATTTTCACAAATATGATTCTTATATATAGTATCTATTGTAAACTGATTTTTCGTGTTTAGGAATAATTTATTTGACACTTTTATTCATATAATATTTATTATTGAAATTTAGACTGGTGATCACTTTCACATTATTGTTGTATTTATTGGCCATTTTTTAACATTGTAATTGGCCTAGTATTGGGCTACTTTCACTTTTTCTACTTTCACTGTCTTGCCGTAGCTGGAGTTGTGCGCATGCGCTGGCCGCGGGCTTGTTTGGAGTGTCAACTGCGGTCTCTCAGTGCCACCTATCAAATACGTCATTTCATGACGTTGTGCTTTGGCCCTCCTGACCACAGTCTTCACTCTCCATTGGCTATACAGACCTGTTCGGCTAGCGCGTGCGCCGTGAGGCTCCTTGGTGTGCAGCACAGCATTTAATGTTACTTCCAGCCAGTAATCACATGGTCTGTTTGTTTATATGTGTTTATATGTTTCTATTGGCTTTTCATATGTGCCCGTTTTATCCCGTCCAATGAGATCAATATCCTGATGTACTTATACCTGACGTGCCCCCTGCCTTGACACGCCTCCCGAAGAAGGATTGCGAAACGCTCATCGGGGCAGCAAGGACGCCAGGAATCCCACGTGCAGCCTACAGGTAATATATCTTGCCCGTTTACATTGTCTTATTTTTTTTGGTTCACCACTATGAGATGTTTATATTTGGAACGGTTTGTTCTAGTCATTAGCACGTCATACTTTAAGCTGGCATGATTTGCCAAATCGATTTTCTTATACATTGTTTACATTCTGGGCACCTTGCACTTTATGAACAGTTGGTATATTGTAATATAGCCCTTACACACAGAGTGCTGGCTTCTTTTTTGTAACATGTTGCATATTTATGCTATCATCATTAGTAGTGGTTACACCATTCATGCTATTAATTATTTATTCATTTTCGGGCTGCTGTTTTAACAGCTCATGCACTAGGGGTATTCCTTGGCTGTATGTCCCTGATTGTTTGCATTTTCTGTACCTTTTTCTTTTTCTTTTTCATATTATTGTACATTGATTTTCAATAAAATATATTTTTTATTCTGTATCCCTTGTTTGATGCCATATTATTATTAGGTAACTTTTTTTGTGAACAGCATGCCTTTTTAAGGGATTTCTATACCCCATATGTTTTAGGGGCCTTTAATATTAAGGACTTTTTTTGTGATTATATACCAAAAAAAGAAGTAGTATGAAGAGCATGACATAACTACAATGTCTCTGCATGATGTGCACACTTAGTAATCATACAGTGAAGGCTTCCCTTAATATAACATTCCCACAAGAGTCCAATGACCTAATGCACAACGAATACACTGATATAAATAACACAGGTGTATTACCTGCAAAGGAAATATGTCAGAAGACTGTGAGACGAGCTGTGTTTCCCTCACACCTGACAGGCACTGTTTCGCTGCTCGCTTCTTCCAGGGGACGTGTCAGGTAAGGGGTAGCCCATAGGAATTTAAATATGACAAGTTCTGAATGATGCTCACCATGTCATAGGTGCCAACTATCTCAACCAGACTCAAGATGGCGCATAAAGCTGGACACCGCCAGGGACTTCCAGAATAGTGCTTTGTGACCTGCAGTGGAACGCACAGCGGTCACATGATCAAGCGCTTCCAAAAGTCAGAGGGGAAGCTGGACCCAGTGCATGTGCACCATCATTGGAGAAGTCTGGACAGACCGAAAGTGTGAGAATGCCCATGGGAGAGGGTGATAGTCAATGTAGCAGAATGGCCAGGAAAGCCGAGGACAGGCCACATCAAAGGGAGGGAGGGAAAGAGCCTGGACAACTGGGCATGAAGTGATGCACATAATAAATCACCATTTCACCTCTAGACGTAAAAAAAACCTTGATAAAACAGCATAATGGGTGACGTGACACGTGAAAAAGAATGAAGAATGTTAGTGAAAAAAAACAAAAACTAGAATGAAGATAGTATTAATAATAATTTATACGTGAAGTAAAAATACAAAACAAAAAGTATAAAAAATAGAAAAAGTGTGGAAAAAATGAAAAACTTTAGAAAAAAATATGTTGATACAGAAAAAAATATATATATATGAAAGAATTAACAAAAATAAGAGGAAAATGAAAAAATAATAATAAAAGCAAAAATATTAATACGATAAAATAATAATACTAATAATAATAAATGATTATTAAAATTAGAAAAATAATCCGAAAAAGGAAAAATATGAGAAAAATGTCAATGGAAAATGATTAACAAATTACATATAATAGCTAGATAAATTACTACTGTTTTACCGTGAAGATGTTGAGGAGGCAAAACGGAAGTATAAACCTGACCGAATATATGAAGAAAATATTTTTCATAAAATAAAGAAATGGTGGCATAAAATATTAATATACAATTATATAGAATCAAAGCATTGAAGGTGTCCAATTGTATCTCGAAACGAAACCCATATCCACAATTATTCTATGTGAACAAATCCATCTATGTAGTGAGACCAGGGGAGTACCAAACAAGAAGGAGTGCCGTGAAAATGGTGCTTATAATGGTGTATTAATAATTAGGAAAATGCAATTATAACCATACAGGGACTCTACAAACCAGTAAATAAAGTGCATTAGTGCTAGTGATGGAAAAAGGCGGGGTAGGAGAGGGGGATGAGAAAAATACATACGAAAGTGTAACCATGCCTAAAAATACAAAGTCCTGATGGACTCGACGCGAATACTGTGAGTCAAAATGCGAATGTGTAAAGCATAATGACCTATGTTATTAAGGTGCAAAGTGCTATCTAGTGTCATAACTAGTTCTTCTTTCCACTAATAAAAAAATGGTTGATACCATTCTCATCCTGCATAGAAAGCTACCTACATTTTATTTTATTCCCAAACTCCATAAGAACCCCAGTGATCCCCCTGGTTAGATAGAGACAAATGCCAACTATGTAACACAGCCAACATCTACCACCTGTGGAGGGAGCTCAGCTCCTGAGCCTCATTCACACTCGCTTGCTCCAGTGTAATGTACAGGTTTGTCATTTTGCACTAAGGGCAGTGAAGCCGCTCCAAAGACCACTTTTTTTTCTTCTTCCAGCCAGGACTTATCTCTAAGTAAAATAACAGACAGTTACCTAGAGTCCTACTTCCAGAGCACATTCCCCACTTTTTCCCTTTCTTCTACATTACACAGCTGAATACAGATGTGCACCCACCATTAACATATAAGTAGTTATTATGCAACCCACCATTCCAAATATAAATTGTAATCCACCACTGTGCCCTATTAACTATAAATAGCCCCTTTCCTCATCTAATAAATGTATAAATTAATTAACACCTGTACTCTTTCCCCAATTCAATAACAGTTATTGCATCCTCATCACCCCCATTCTGTACCTCCCCCAATTCTTTATAGTGACATACCCCTTGCACCCCAATTCATTATATCATGTCCTCTCTCTTTCCCACATTCAATACATCATTTATTCTACCCACCCTCAAAATTCATCATTATTTGCTTTCCCCAGGTCATCATTTGCTCTCACAACACCCACCTTCAATTCATCATCTGCTCTTCCCACCGCCAACTTTCAATTCCATTGCTGTCCCTCGTCCCCATCCTCAATTCATAATTTTCAGTCTTCCGTTCTCCCCTCACTTCATCATTTGCAGTCCCCCTCACCACCTTACTTCATCATTTGCAGTCTCCCTCACCTCAAATCATCATTTACAGTCCCCCCTCATTTCATCATTTGCTGTTGTAAGGGGGTGAGATATGATGTCTTTTATCTTCCCCTTCCCTCTGATTGTCTTCCAGTACTTTAACGTTTACAGATGTATTTTATGATAACTGCCTGCGGTACTGCTACATGTATAATTTTGTATTACCACTCATTGCTTATGGTATTGCCACTTGAATGTGTTACCATTATATAGAAAGCTGTATATATTGTCTTGTGTTATAATATTGCATATATGTTATGTGTTCTTTATATATGTACAGTCAGGGAAAGTTAGTGCATCCTTCTTGGAAAATTAGAGTAGCGCACTCTTAGTATATAGTTCTTATAGATAAGGGTAGATTTAGTTCCTGTATGGGCCACTAGATGGGGGGCATACTGTGTGCACTGTTAGGCATAGTTCATAGCTAGTTTATAGAGGGTTAAGTGTAGGAGGGGCTGCCGGGTAGTAATGAGAAGGTTCTAGTTAGATTAGCTCAGACGGGGCCAGAGTACCCAAGTGTCCACATGGGCTATAGGCCCGGACAGCCGGCAGCCACGCAACATTTAAGTGCTGCAGCCCACGTTACCCACAGCCACTGTGTATCCCATCAGTGGGCCTGTATAGAAAGAGAAGATGTGGCGTCTTACCGCTTGGGCCAATGCTTTTAGAGCAGAAGTTGGCTGAACTAAGGAGATGGAAAGAGTTGGAACTTCGACGGGATCGGTAAAGATGGGCCGAATGCTTCACCGGGGGCCACCAAACATAGTGATTGATGAATTCATATCTGGGGCAAAACAGGCTGAAGGAAATGTCATTATAGCGAGGTCAGGCCTGGAAGGAACTGGGGAGCATTCTAGCACGGTCCGGTCTGGGCGTGTACAGCACAGAAGTGAGAGCAAAGCAGGGGAAGAAAAGGAAACAAGTGAAAGCCATGATGTGGCAACTGTGGATGTAACATGTGAAGTGTTAAGCAAAGAGAATGTTCAAGTTATCCTGGGCTGTGTCTCTATTACTGGGGGTCGCCTAAAAGAGGGACCGACACTGCCTGGGAAGAGCCCGGGTGAAGCTGAATCTGGAGATGCAGGTATGCCGCGAAGAATTGTATTGTTTCATGTAGGGGAAAGACTGGACACAGCTGCCACCGGAATACAGGTCACGACTACAGTCCTGTCCTCCCTTTACACTGTCACCCTCCCCCCCTCACTTCATCATTTGCATCCCACTCCCCCTCACTTCACCATTTGCAGTCTCCCCTCTCCTCTCACTTCATCATTTGTAGTGCCCCTCATCCCACTCACTTCATCATTTGCAGTCCCCCTCTCACTTCATCATTTGCAGTTCATCTCCACCCCTCACCCATTTAATTCATTTTATAAAGAAAAAAAAAATTTTTCATACTAATTTCGCTGACAATCCCCTGCAGGTGCAGCTCTGCTTCAGGCGTCTTTGTACATGCCGGTGTGTACACAGTGATGTCATCATGTACATGCCATCACCTGACCAGAAGTCCAGAGAAGGCGGAGGGAACTGGAGCTGTGCAGCCATCCAGGCAGGTTAGAAGGTCGTGGAGCTCAGAGAAAGCTCCTAGCGTCGAGATGTGCTCCGCAGCACACAGCATTTAGTGCACCATGGGGCCCTGTAAGCAGAAGCACAAGTGGGGGGCCTAGACTGGGCCTGGTCCCCAGCTTTATACTGCTGCTTACCGGGCCCCATACAGCAATATGCAAGGATCGGTGCCCGGTGCCACTACCGACAATTTAATTCTCTAAATGCTGCAATCAATGGCAGAATTTGGAAAGTAGGGAGATGGAGTGGGCTCTAAATAATTGCAGGGGCCCTATCATTGCCATGGTAACCCAACATCGTCATCATAACTTCCGGGTCACCAGGCTACGGAAAACCCCTTAGACCATGCGCAAGGCATGGTCTAAGGCGCTTGCTTTAGTGCAAAACCGACAGTTATAAACCATTGCAATGCTGGTGTATTGCAATTGGGTATAACAGCAATCAGAAGTGTGATAAAAAAGCATCTATTAGTGTGTGACAGCAGCCAAACATAAAAAAAACTATATAATCATTTATCCTGCACTCTGAGCTGAGCGCTTACACTGGGATTTCCATGTATATCTCTGAAATGCGTGATTCAGATGGAACCCGGCCGGAGATTTCCTATAATGAGGCAGATGAAGGCACTATGGATGCTGTCTGGCTTATGATCCGGCGGTTTTCGTATTTTTAGGCGTGCATAAAACCACAGTCGGCCACAGTTTTGTGTACTTCTGAAAAGAAGGACAACGGTGAACAGAGGCTAGAGTAACTCTGCTGCCTCATTATAGTGAATGGATCCATCTGTGTTTTTATCAGAATCACATCACTCTGAGATTTAGATGAGAGTCCCAAAGCAAGTGCTCAGCGTAGAGTGCAGGATAAATGTCATTGTAAATGTTATGAAAAATGTTCCTAATAAAAGCTTCAACTCAATCCACAAAAAAAGTTACCACTCTGGTCCATCATTTGTTAACAGAAATAAAGGGGGCTTCCACATTACTGGTAGCACAAAGTTTCTAGAAAAGCACTATGGCTTCTCATACCCCAAAATAAATCCAGCGAATTCTGCACTACCAAATTTAAATGCTCCCCTCCATTCAGAGCCCCTAAACCACATTTAGCATCCATATGTTTGCCATTTCGGTAGCGATGAGAGCCAGCCTAATTTACGAGTGCGTGTCTTTAGAAGTAAAAGCTGGGCATAATGTACTGGGCACTACAAAGGCAGTTTGCAATTTTCACTGAGCAACATCCACTGCTGCTTGCATCTGTAAAGCACCCATAGTCAAAATCATCGCTACAGCTGTAGACAAATCACCAAAGTGGTATAATTTCCAAAATGAGGTCACTTGAGGGGGGATTTAGCTCTTCTATCACTTAGGAGCTTTCTGTATATAGCGTCAGCAAACTATTCTAGGAAAAGCTGCACTCCAAGACGCAAATAGCTCTAAGCCTTTCCCGAGTCTCACCGTATGGCTAAGTAGTACGGTACAGCCAAATATGGAATATTTCTACATTCAGCAGAATTTGTGGAACAAATTTTGGTGCCATTTTTACCCATTTCCAAGTGTGAAAATGTAAACTATGGGCTAAAACAACATTTTGGTGGTAAAGATGCAATTATGTTTTCTTCACTGCCCAATGGTATAAAATTCTGTGACACACCCGTGGCGTCAATATGATCACTGCACCCCTGGATAAATTCATTGAGAAGTGTAGTTTGTAAAATGTGGTCATTCATGCGCCTGAAAAGTGTTTCCCAATTATATGTAGGGTATTCGCAAACTTGGAAGAAATTTTTACAACAAACTGAGGTCCATTTTTTCTACTAGCCCTAAAATTTGGGGCTAAAACAACATTTTAGTGGAAAAAATGTAAATATTCTTTATTCACTGCCCAATGGCATAACATTATATGAGGCACAGCTGGTGTCAATATGATCACTGCACCAATAGATGAATTCATTGGGGGGTGCAGTTTGTAAAATGAGGTCACTTATGGGGGTTTTTGCTGTTCTGGCACCTCAGGGGCTCTGTCAATGTTATATGGCACCCTCAAACCATTCCAGAAAAATCTGAACTCCAATATGGTGCTTCTTCCCTTATGAGCCTTGCACTGTGCCTCAAAAGTAGTTTTCAACCACATATATTGAATCAGTGTACTCAGGAGAAATTGCATAACAAATTTTTGGGGTCCTTTTTCTCCTGCTTTCCCTGTGAAAATGAAAAATTTGTGGCTAAAACAACATTTTTGTGGGAAATATATATAATTTTTTTTACATTTTCACAGATCAGAAATGGGGTCACTTGTGTGGGATTTACACTGTTTAAGCACATCAGGGGCTCTCCAAACACAGCATGACACCTGCAGACCATTCCATCAAAGTCTGCGTTCAAAAACGTCACTCCTTCCTTTCTGAGCCCTGCCGTGCACCCAAACAGTAGTTTTCCCCAACTTATGGGGTATCTGCGTAATCTGGAGAAATTGCAAAACAAATTTTGGGTTCCATTTTCTTCTGTTACCTTTGAGAAAATAAAAAATTTGAGGCTAAAAGAATAATTTTGAGGAAAAAATTTGATTTTTTATTTTCACAACTCTATATTATAAACTTCTGTGAAGCACTTAGGGGTTGAAGGTGCTCACCACGAATTTCAATACATTCCTTGAAGGGTCTAGTTTCCAAAATGGGGTCACTTGTTGTGGGTTTCCACTGTTTAGGTACATCAGGTACTCTCCAAACGCGACATGATATTCACTAATAATTCCAGACAATTTTGCGCTCCACAAGTCAAATGGCGCTCCTTCCCTTCCGAGCCATGCCATGCACCCAAACAGTAGTTTTTCCCCACATATGGGGTATCATAGCACTCAGAAGAAATTTCCTAACATATCTTCTGGTTAATTTTTTTTGCGATACCCTTGTGAAATCAAAAAAATTGGGTCTAAAATAAAAATTTTGTGAAACAAAATTAAATGTCCATTTTTTTCTTCCATATTCCATTAATTCCTGTGAAGCACCTGAAAGGTTAATAAAGTTCTTGAATGTGGTTTTCAGTACTTTAAGGGGTGCAGTTTTTAGAATGGTGTCACATTAGGGATTAAAAATAAACTCTCCTGTGGTGCTGCTCACACTATAAATGCCGCTGCAACAGCATTTTTACAGTACGGTATATCTTATATACAAGCAAGTATTGTATTTTCCTGTTCATCACTGCTGTCTGTGACTAACCAATCCTTTGCTCTGTAACTCTTTGTATGCTGTAAACATTATGACCTCTTCTCTGGTGCTGTACACACTACAAACATTGCCGCATTGCTCCAATTGACCTAAGGCTTCAAAAATCCACCACCCCAAGGTGAGCCATTTACACTTAAAGAAGATCTGTCATGAGAAGCATTGTGGACTAAAATAAATAAATAATAAATGTCTTTAAAGGTAGATCATCATATATTATACTGAAATGCATAAAGGCATAGCATTTATGTGTATTATATATGAAGTGTTGTATACATTAAAAGTACAAAGGAAATAATGTATTGTATATGGTTAGAGCTCCTGTAGAGATAAGAATAGAACCAGTTTAGCAAGTGCAAGTTAAATTGCTCCTGTGCTCCTAGCTCACAGTTCTTTCATGTCTTCATACAGGCAGGACAAGGAAAGACTGCTTCCTTTGATACAATGATACCATGCTATTTTACTTAAGGTACCCTCTACTTTGTCTAATCTGTGAACATTAAGTATTCAAGTTACTAACGGTGCGAGAAAATCTTTAACGTTTTTCTTGTCTTGCTTCACAAGACAGATCTTAAGGATGTTGCATCCATGTCTCATAATTTCAAAGACTCAGTGAAATGAAAAGGCATTACTTTTCCTAAAATAATATAAAATACATTTCTAATATACATTCTGTTCAGATTTAGTCCGTAAATGATGTTTATTTCCATGCACTTCACATACTCCATTCAATATGAAAAAGATTAATTGTCACAGAACAAGAATAATGATATAAATACAGTAGTTATATGCAAATATATAGTGTTGTTTAAAAGTTTGTGAATCCTTCAAATTTCTCCATATTTCTTCACAAATTTGACCTAAAACTACATAATATTTTCACACAAATCATAAAAATAGGTAGGGAACCAAATCAAACAAATGAGTGAAAAATGTTAGACTTTCTTAACTAGATTTTAAATAGTATAATATGCAGAAAATTATACAATTTTGAATTTAGAGACATTTATTCAATGTTATATTGTTCTAGGATTTACACTAAAAAGGATATAGTCTGGGGTCTGTATGTGCCTGGTGTGCCATATATGGTGTGCATACAAGTAGGTTAGATTTGTTTAAGGGGTCTGGTGTGTAATCTGAATTTGTTAGGTGGTTTGATCTGAGATCTTTATTTTATAGGGCCTGATGTGTAGGCTGTATTTGTTTAGGGGGTCTTGGCTCAGTATGTATAAAGGTTGGTTTGGTCTGGCATCTGTATACAGTATGTATTTAGGTAGTCTAGCTTGTGGACTGTATTTATTTACATGGTCTAATGTGTGCATTTGTTTATGGGTCTGTTCTGGGTTCTGTATTTGTTTAAAGTTTGAATCTGTTTTTTTCATTTGTTTATGGGTTTTGTCTGTATTTTTTGGGTGCTAAGGTTGAGGTCTGTATTTAAGAGGGTCTGGTCTGAGTTCTATAATTTTTTAGGACATCTGGTCTAGTGTCTGTATTTATTAGGTGTGGTTTATGGTCTGTATTTGTTTAGGAAGTGTGGTCTATGGTCTGTATTTGTTTAGAGGGTGTGGTCTATGGTCTGTATTTGTTTAGGACGTGTGGTCTAGGGTCTGTATTTATTTAGTGGGTGTGGTCTATGGTCTGTATTTATTTAGTAGGTGTGGTCTATGGTCTATGTTTGTTTAGGAAGTGTGGTCTAGGGTCTGTATTTATTTAGTGGGTGTGGTCTATGGTTTGTATTTGTTTAGGGAGTGTTGTCTATGGTCTATATTTGTTTAGGAAGAGTGGTCTAGGGTCTGTATTTTTTTAGGGGCCTAGTTCAGGTAATCTATTTGTTTAAAGGGTCTGGTCTAAGGCCTGTATTTTTTAAGGGGTCTGGTCTAGGTTCTGTATTTGTTTACCAGTATGGTGCATGATTTTTAATCATTTTAGGATGTGCTGAAAGGAGTCACATATAGTATTTGCACTTCACATTTTGTAGGCTCAGGCACGGGAAATGTAAGTAAGAAGGGCATAATAGAAAAAAACATTTGAAAGGCCCGATAAGTGTAACACTTTTTATTCCTCTTTTTTAAGTCATTTTGCAAAAGATAGCAAGTATGGATTTGATGCATTAAAATCAAAGTATTGTGCACAATAATGCGCAACTGTTAATAATCTGCGGAATATTATTTTTACAAGTGGGATACATACTAACACAGGGCCGGCGTCAGCACCCGGCATACCCGGGCAAGTGCCGGGGCCCTGAGCAGGCGGGGGGGCCCACTCGCCGTCTGGCACCCCGGCGCCCGTTAGCGGAGGAGAGCGGTGTCAGCGCCGCCACTGGGGCCCCCCCCACTTGCTCAGGGCCCCGACAGCAGCCAGCACAATACTTACCTCTCCCCGTGCCTCCGCTGCTGCAGCTCCGGGCTCCAGGGGGCGCCTGCAGGGCGCCTGCACTTCCTCTCACAGCAGCGCCGCTGAATGACGTCATCATTCAGTGGCCGGCTGTGGCAGAGAGAGCGCGGACGCCGGACAGGTGAGATGTGAGGTGTGTGTGTATCAGTGTGTGTGTATGTAGTGCGGTGCTTTGTGTGTGTGTATGTGAGAGAGTGCTGTGGTGCTGTATGTGTGATGGTGGTGGGGGGAGGCAATGATGATGATGATGGGGAGGCAATGATGATAATGATGGGGAGGCAATGATGATGGGGAGGCAATGTTGATGGGGAGGCGATGATGATGGGGAGGCAATGATGATGATGATGGGGAGGCGATGATGATGGAGAGGTGATGATGATGGGGCTACACATATCCCTAGGTTGTGTGGTAGGCATATATATACCTACCATGCATATATATATGTGGGGGAGGAAATATGTGGGGATAAGGGGAAGGCTATAAGGGTGGCAGGCAATACATATGGTGGTCACCTATATGGGGTTGTATGATGAGAAGTCTAAATGTGGGGCTAGGTTCTGTGTTAAAGGGGCCCACTGAGACTCTTTCGCCCGGGGCCCATAGAAACCTGGAGCTGGCCCTGTACTAGCATATAGACTTCTCAAAGCCAAGCAGCACAAAGCCAGTAGAAAAAGGTCAGGGCAGAAAGTGCAGCATCCTCCTGTGTGTGTTTGTTTATAGCAGCAGGCGTTGTACAGGCAAGTGATGTTTGCTTGGGATTTTAATTTAAAAACAGAAGAATTAGGCCATGCTCCCCATGGATCTAATTAATATCACACCAGGGGTTATTACTCCTCCTCCCTAGGCAGACAGTCATCTTTGTTCTTGTCCAGTATGTGGAATGCATCCTCCTTACCTTGAAAGGTGACTGTAAAAACTTCCTTTTTTTAAAGTAATTTGTCATACAAATTCTCCCGAAGGCTGCTAAGTATAGCGTGGGACTCATAATGACAAAGAGCAAAACCTGACATTCTGATCTCATACAGTTTGGTACTTAAGTGACAAAGAGTTAACTATTTATGAGGTTTAAATCCCTAAAAAGCTTCCATTGTGAAATTATTAAGACCACTTGTAAATCTACTAATGAATCTCAACAGAATTGGACAAACTTATGTTATTGAATGTGAAAGCTACAAGTAGGGTTATTTCGTAACAGTGCCTTAGGGTACTGTGACATACTGTAGAATGGGTTGCATTGGGATGTGGCCCTGAAACAATGGGAACACTAGTACACTGGATGGAACACTAGTTGTTCTTAAAAAAAATACTTCACACCAATGATTGCAGTAAATGATTGGAAGTACGGTAATAGAATTGGCCTTGTTCACATTTTTAGTTTCCAGTTAATGTATACATTGGGAAGAGCATTTACCTGGACCAAACATAGTTGTAAAATTAATTCCAGCTCATCCAGCTTTAGCAAAATCCTAATTCGTTCAGAATGCATCATGATACCCAAAGAGATAGATGAAGATGAATATCAGTGTGTAGATATATGCATCACCCTGACACTTTGTTAGAAATAGGAGCGATAACCATTTACATATCTGCAAATATGTTCATTGAGGAAGATAGAGGCATCCCCCCAAACCCTTGAAGTTCTCAGTGTAATATAATGCAATACTTAGTTTTGAATATTGTTTTATATAGTTTGAGGCTTACAGCAAAGAACTGCCATTGAAGAGGGTTAGCTACTGTGGGGCCAGACCATGGTGTGAGGAGCTAAGTGGGCAAAAGGCACAAGGTTCCTGTTTGAGAGGCAGAGAGGGAAAAGTTTTGTAAAGAGAAGGACTTATGATTTTAATGTTAGAAGACCTGCATTGGAAAAGGTGCTGTGTGCAAAGAAGGGAGACCATATTTGGATAACACGTTCTGAAATAAACACGGATTAAGTGGCAGAAGGATCCTTATCTCAGGCAAGTTGGAGCCTCCAGCAAGCATTATCTATACTAGATAAGGGGGAGAAGTGTAGACAAACCTACAGAGGAGAAGATGGCCAGGCTGGGACAGGTGTTTCCCTATGGTAAACTGAAGATGCAGTACCACACCAAAGAGCATGTGGATCACATCAAATGAGCTTTGAGAGTAAAGGTACTGCCACTAGTGTTGAGCGATACGATCCTGCAAGTATCGGGTAT
>VIAB01008273.1:82462-92966 GCA_009801035.1 Oophaga pumilio
TCCCGTTAGCGATGTTGTTTAGTGTGGCATACCCTTAACTGTGAGGAGTAGTAGTGACACATCTCAGCCACGGAGGTCCTCACATGAAGGAAAGATAGAGATCCCCATTGTGATCTGGTTGTTGACTTTTACATGTAACAGAAGTAATGGACCACCATGTGTAATTGTGAAGTTCCTGCCCTGATATATAGTTTAAATGGTGGCTGTGATAGATGTCTAACAGTCACATCTGTCACACATAGAGTATACTAGCAACCATTTAACTCATACAACATAAGACATTTATGAGCTTTTCTATACAATAGATGCCATTAGAGTAGGGGTTTCAAACAAGCGACCCGGCCATTAGGCTGTCATATGTGGTCCGCAGTGCACCGGAGCCCCCGAGACAGTCTCATTATGGCATAAAGGCAACCTGAGGCTAAGTAATGGCCTCAGGATCAACAAGCAACGGTGACCTGTAAGGCTCTGCAATAAGCGGGGTCTAACAGGCAAAGTGTCAGTGTAAAACTATCTAATATCGTGCACAGGGCCGGTGTCAGCACCCGGCGCACCCGGGCAAGTGCCGGGGCCCTGAGCAGGCGGGGGGGGGCCAACTCACAGTCGGGGAAACCGGCATGCTAGGGGGGCCCGGTGCCTGTGCCAGTACCGAGGGCCAGTGCCTCGAGCAGAGTAGCGGCCAGTGAGGAGAGTTGAGTATTTCATTTTTATTTTTTTTTATGTTTGGCGCAATATATGGAGACCATCATATGGGGCCCATTATACACTGGAGTATCATATATGGGGCCCATCATACACTGGAGCATCATATATGGAGCATTACATGGGGCCTATCATACACTGGAGCATCATATATGGGGCTCATTATATATACGATACAATACACTTTATTGATCCCGAGGGAAATTATGGTATCACAGCAGCGTTACAACAGCATTACAAACAAAACATTACAAACAGCATTACATAGAGTAATTACTAGACACAGATCTTGCACATGACTAACCACAATACGTAACAAACAAAGGTACACAAATCTCTAATCATTTCCATTAGTGCGCCAGTTCCAGGTTGTAGCCATCTCCATATAATATGGAGCATTATATGGGGCCCATTATATATGGAGCATTATATGGGTCTCATTATTCTGTATGGAGCTCTATGTGGTGCCCATAATACTGTATGAAGCAATATATGGAGCTCATTACACTGTCTGGAGCAATATATGGGGCTCATTATTCTGCATGGAGCACTATGGGGTGCCCATAATACTGTAGGGAGCAATATATGGGGCTCATTATTCTGTATGGAGCACTATGTGATGCCCATAATACTGTATGAATGACTATACTGTCCGGTTTCTGAGCTATTGTAGAATTTACAATAGATATCACTCATGTAATGTATGAAGTAAGTGAAACATTTTGCATTGTACTACACCTATATTTCTCTGCCGTATCTGTGCATCATGAATTGTGGTATGTGTTAAAGGGGCCCATTAAGACTCTTTCGCCCGGGGCCCATGAAAACCTGGAGCCGACCCTGATCATGCAGAACAGAAGTATTCCAGAATATTAGATCAGTGATCAGGTAGGTAAAAGTTAACGTCCCATATATAGACTAGTCAAAAGAAAAAGAAAAAAATAATAAAAAGTAAAATAAAGTTTGAAAAAAACAGTAAAATATTTTGCAAGTAAAAATGCTGTTTTATGTAACAAAGAAAGTAAACAAAAAGGTACAGGTTTGGTATCATCACATCCAGAACAATCCAATCTATAAAACTGTAACACAACCCATACAATAAACACCATAAAAAAGAAATAAAAACATGCAAAAAATGTACATTTTTCATTAAACAGGGTCAAAAAATTGTACAAAAATTTATCAAAATGCCGTACAGAAAAAATAGCATCCCCAAAACCAATCTCATTATGCAAGGAATGCAGCCCATCAAATTCAAATAATTTTGACTTGTGGCCCAGTTACCTGACCTAGTTTGAGACCCCTGCATTAGAGCATATGGATATAAGATGCCACACATCACCCATAGACTATAATGGCAAGCACATAATGTACGCATCATGAAACGCTCATGACATATATGTTTAACATCTAGATGCCTTTAGATGGATGCTGTTCAGTGGCGATGGTATCTGTCTTTGGTTTTTTTTTTTACTGGACTCCAGAGGATGAAATAGTATAGTCTGTTTTATACTAGCCAGTCTGACCCTCAAAAAACACTTTTTTCCTCTCATGTGACTAATTAATCATTATGAATTAGATTAGCATGTACATAGGAACTACGCATTTTCACATGCCACACGCAGAGGCCGCTTTTCCTCTGCAGTATTAGAGTAGCATGGGGAGACCGAAGCCAACTAGATCTAGTGATCTGGACAACTTCAGAGCTGTACTTGCAGGGTCTAAAGCAAATGAAGCCCATGTCACTTTGCAACTTTACCCTTTTAAGTTAAGATGAAAATAACTTTTTAACATAACAAAAAAATGGAATGTAAACAGACAATATTATAATGGGTTACATAGAACTGATGGCTGGCAGCAGGTGATGTCATTAACTGAGATACATGATGTCACCATTTCAAGCTTGTCTGATTTACTATAATTTACTATTAATTTACTTATCCTGCTACATTTAGGATCCTATGTACAGCTATTATAGGTTCCTTTAGGCTAAATAAAGATCCCAAGGAGGCAGAAGTCCCATCTTGGCTTGGATTACTCTGAATTTGGAATTGAGCCAAATAACATCATGACCTCAAATCATCACCCAACCTGGGACACGTATAATAGCCATTAGGGAATTTTGATCACCATGAATGATAATTGAATCCATGTATAAATATTTTGAGGCACAAGTTTTATTAAACAATTAGGCTTGCATTATGGAATTCGCTAGGTTTATTTTTAACCTTCCAGATGTAAGAGCAATGCATGGAAATGTTAGAATATATATTAATATATTGTAAAATGGAGCAAACACTGACATCAAGAATAAGGAAACAGAAAATTGGAAATTATAATAAAGATCCGGTACTGTTGACACTATAAATCTTGCTCCTCGGGCTCACAGCTGATTGAGATGCCAGCTTGCAGAATTCATTAGTGTTCTACATGCAAATTGGTATTATGTAAACAACATACTCAGTTTAGATTACTTTCTAGAAATGTGCTTGGGGTTTAAATAGCCAAAAGCAGATGTAGCTTGTAGGGATTTGGACACAAATTTTTTAAGTAAATGAAAAGATAAAGATTCCACCCATGCTAAATATTTAACTCTGACTGAATTTAGATGGTGTTAGTTAAATGAAAAATCAAATGCGTCAATGTACTCCCCCAACCTCAGTCTAATACGTCCCAAGCTGCCGTTAAATAGACCAAGCAGGAATTCTTTATGACCAAGGATGTTGATACTGGAAATGGAACTCAGGAGAAGCCTTGACAACAATTGCAGAGACATGAAGATACAATTGTATAAATATGTTATTGGCTGGTGTTAGCAAAATGAAGAACAGTATAGACACAAAAACTGATGTAAAAGTGTAATGGGGAGGTTAAACTGTGCAAAAAGTCCAAAGGGTTCCCCAGTCTTTACAAGGCAGAAACTGCGGTGAAGCTTCTAGTCCTGCAATATCATTGCAGTTTCCAAGGTTAAAAATGTGAAAGGAAACTCTATGACACCATGTTCATGTGACTAAAGGTCACAAAACAAAGTTTTCTGCTCTTTTTTTGGTACTGATTTTGACACGCTTTTTGCTTATGGGGCATTCAAAGTTTTTTAACATGCATTTTTTTCTGGCTGAAAACCCAATGGCTAAAAGCAGCATGAAAAATAAAAAATAAAACATTTTTTAGGATCTTTTTTTAATTTGCCTTTTTACGCGTTTTTTTTAATGCAAGTGTCTTTTTCCTACTTTTACCAATTCAGTGGTCAAATTAACTTTATTTGAAGGAAACACACTTCGAGAATTGACACATTGCTTCCTTTTACGCACTAAAAAGCATGTGGAAAAAAAGCATCACCATGGGCACTATAAGCAGAGTATTTGAGATGGGTTTTAAAGTATCTTTCCATTAAGTCTGCACATTATTTTTGGCGTATGCATCGTGAAAACTCCAAATGTATTCGTAGAGCCTTTCACACTAAAGCATGGTATGCTAAATCAGTGTCCATTTTGCTGACATGTTTTTATTGTATGGAGTAGTACAGCAGACTATACTATAGTGTATTATTACTGTACCACTTATTGAGTAGGACCCTAAGGACATATGTCTCTATGTGTTAGGTGTGTGTAATTCAGTTGTGACATCCAACTTATCACTCTTCTGTTTGTAACATATTTATTTATTGGTGATTGATCCAACCTGTCTCATTGTTAAGAAGTCGAGTAACGGCCACTTATTTGCCAATCTCTCTGGCTATGT
The DNA here is from genome assembly GCA_009801035.1 of Oophaga pumilio. NCBI lineage: Eukaryota > Metazoa > Chordata > Amphibia > Anura > Dendrobatidae > Oophaga > Oophaga pumilio. Next base: position 86,906 of record VIAB01008273.1, read on the forward strand.
CCTTCTTAGTGACCATGAATGTTGACCTGTGCTAACCCATTCAAGACTCATTTTGGCTCAGGAAAGAAAAAGTTCCTGATTTTGGTTGAAACATGTAATTTCCTTGAAGAAAAAAAAAACGAGAAGCGACCTACAAACATACATACCTAAAAGCATTGTCTATTGCTCAGCCTGAGAAACAACTGAGACTGCTGTCTAGGTTTCATTAGACACAGTTCAAAGAATACTCTATTATAATGGCCCCTCATGACAGAGCAATGTAGATTATTGAGAAATCAGTGTGGAATTAACTGCACTTAAAATAATATACGGATATTGAAAAAATAATTTCATTAAAAGTGAAAGAATAAAATGTGGGTTGTTTGTGACCATTGTGCAACAGTCAACGTCTAAATGGATGATTGCTTTGGTTACAGTTTTACGAAAAGTTTTAACAAAACACTGAAGATTAGTAGATATAAATCCAGCTGGAATAGTATTATTCTACTGAATACATCAATTACTAATCTGCTGGGTATATGGTAAATCCTTAAAGGGGATATTCGGGACTTTAAAAAAAAATGTGCCTAAGCACTAACCGGCAGGTAATTGCTACGAACTTGAGGGTCACAGACTTCCGCTGACATCATGTCAATAGAGCTGCAGTTTTTTTTCCTTCTGATAGGGCGGGACTAATGGTGTCATGCTGATTGACAGCCGACTCTCTGCTGCATAATTGGGGGAAGCTAGCTGTCAATAACCATGATGCTAGTAGTCCTGCTTTGTCAACAGGAAGAGAAAATGCTGCTCTTTTGACAAGGAACAGCTGAATCTCCAGCAGGAGCGGTCAATGACCGTTGCCGGGTAAAAGAGGCAGGTAGTTGCCTTTGTTACCAACTACATGCCTGTTAGTGCTTAGGCACATTTTATTGATTTTGTCTCAGATAGCCCCTTTAATTAATAAAGACTTCACTGCTGCGTTCTGGACTGAGCACTAGAACAGGTAGTACTGAGTCGCACATGCTTTCTCATTGAACCATAATATCTTTCAAACTCTTCCATGGTTGTATTTTTTAAAAGCAAAAAGAGGATTTAGAAGCAAAAAGAGGATTCTTTACAGTTAGGGCAGTGAGAATCTGGAATTCCTTGCCTGAGGAGGTGGTGATGGCGAACTCAGTCGAGGGGTTCAAGAGAGGCCTGGATGTCTTCCTGGAGCGTAAAAATATTGTATCTTACAGTTATTAGGTTCTTTAGAAGGACGTAGATCTGGGGATTTATTCTGACGGAATGTAGGCTGAACTGGATGGACAAATGTCTTTTTTCGGCCTTGCTAACTATATAAGAGACACAATCCTCTTCCCACCCATTGTCTTTATAGGTTGGGACTTTATTGATCAAAAATGTATGGATAGGTGGTAAATGTCTTTTCCGGAACAAAAAACAATTATTAAAGAACTTTTGATATAATACTACACATGTATGAGATTCAACATTAGTGATATATTACTTGGCGCAGGAGTTACAAGTTATTAGGCCTATAAATGACGCAGTTCATCAAAACTGTCTAAAAGAAAAAAAATATAAGAATTTAAAGATATAAGAAATTACAGCTGTGCTACTGGTTTCTATGGGTAGACAGTTTTTCTTTTAGAACGTTTCAGAAATGGTCAAGGAAACATTGTCTTCATACTGGAAAATTGTGTTTTAAATGGAAATTTTACTGTGAATAAACTTTATATAAATCAATAGTACAGGAAAATATACAGTAAGTAATGTTATATTATATCTTAGAAGAGAAATGCTTCTTTCTCCACATATGAACCACTTAGTATCCTCCTCCTTCCTCCTCATCTTATCATCCACTCTTAAGAAACAACTCAACTACATTTTGCTCAGGACAAAACAGACTATTTGCACAGTAAGGAGGGTGTAACCTATTAATCTGTATGAAGAGGTGAGATGGGAGAGAGAAGAAGAGTGAGAAAACAAGCTGAGGGAGATACAAAAAGATCATGCTGAGCTTTATAACAAGTGTTTTGTTTACCCCACCCCATAGCTAGATTCACATCTACACCCAAGAGTTAGATTCACATCTATACTGCTCAATACTGTCCTATCATTTCATTGATGCTGTAGGTGTGCTAACTAAGGAATGAATAACAGGAATCCCTGTCTGTGTGCTATGTTTGTATGGGAGACATCATAGCAGCTAGCACCTCCTCACCAGCTCAGAATCAACAGCAAACTAAGGGCTAGATCATGCAGAGGGGAAAACTGGTGAAAATACAGAAAGCAAATCATATAATGTCTAGAAATAGTGTTATTCCTCATGTACACACAGAACCGCTTGTTATGAAACGTTAGTTGAAAGTTATCTTTTGTTTTCAAGTATCTAACTACAAGGGAAGCAGGGTCTAAGGATTGGGGAGATTCACGTAAAACTGCAAATTACTGTAATTCCAGTTCAGCGTCTGTCCTATCATTAAATATAGAGTAAGGATAAGGTTGCACCACTAAAGTAAAGCTTTACACGTTAGCTAAACCTCCTGTCCTCCATATATGTGTGCGCTTGGCTTTTCTCCTCTTAGGACAATGGGATAGGCATGCTGAAATTCATCTAGTGGACCCTTCTATTCTCTAACATCTGCCATCAAGGTAGCATTGGCAGACCCCTTAGATATCTAGCTACTGTAATTCCACCAATTCCGACGGCTTTGACAATATTAATCTAATATTTATGGCCAGCTTAATAGGAGTGAAATTACTTAGGCTAGATTCGTGCACAGTGTCTTGGTAACATTTAAGTGCTACTTTTACTGAAATAACTTTTGATTGCTGAAAACACAGTAGCCAAATGTTTGTAGAACACTAACCTCTCCAAACACAATGGATCCATTGATGTATTACCACCAGTTTTCTGGCTAAACTGATTTGAAAAATACAGCACTTAGGCACTGTAGTTTTTGACAATGTACAAGTACAATTTAATAACTTTCTGTGGCTTTTTGAATTCATAGACAGCATAGAGATACTAAACTTAGTCCTTGTGTCTTTTTCTCTTCAACTGTTTCTTCATTAAAGTTGTTTTAATAACAAGTAATATGACTGTTCCTTTAGTGGATATCATTCAGGTTTCCTAGTTTTCTGAGCATCAATGTTGACTAATCATGCAACGACCTAGAATAGGACATAAACTGTTCTCAAGTTGGTGAGCCCTGTTCTCAAGATTTCTGGAAGTCCCAGAGATAAGACCCCCCCAATAATCACAAAATTATCCTTTCTGCTACTGATGGGAAATAACTTTGAAAACTTGGTCCAGTGTCTTAAAAAAAACTTTACTATAGGCCATAAAAGTAAGCCAACCAAAAGGTGGCATACGTAGGAGAAAACATTTAAATCACCACTCCAGTGTTATTTTTTTAACCCCTGACTTCTAGCCAGAAAAAAAAGCTGCGCTCACAAGATGGGGCCATGGGACCGGAGTGGGGGCAAAAAAACGATGAAGATGCTGGAGGGTGAGCTATGACCAGGAGCAGGGGACTTACGTTTATAAAAAACAGCTAGCAAGAGGCGCTGAACGTGTCACAGGCATGCACTATTGTGATAAATTTAGCCCAAATTGAGGAATGCATTCCTGTGCTCTCTCTGAGAGGGCCATCGTCATGTGATTCTGCAGAAGCTCTCTCTTAATGAACATAGCAATGCTCTGCTACGTGTTCCTGCGTATGGGAGAATTGGGAGAGATAGCTACCGTATCTGCCAAATTTTCGACCTGTTAAATTAAAGAATCGAATGTTGAATTCCATTATTATTTCATCAGACATAGGAACCTCCAATACACATTAGATTGTTAGCAGAATCCATCAAAATAGTTGGATTCAGACAATTTTTATTTAATGTGTTGTCTCAAACATCTTGGAGAACTAACCACAGATCTGTGGATGTCTCTAGCGCAAAGTCTTGTGTCTCTTCATGTATTTTAGCCGGACTCGACATTGAGTGCAGGGCTCTGTGGGGCCATATCATCACTCTCAGGACTCCTTGTTCTTTGGGCCGAATATTTTCTTAACGATTTGGACAGTATATTTGGGGTCGTGGTCCTGCTGCATAATTAATTTCGAGCCAATCAGACATGATGGATAAGTGTCTGCCTGTATCTGTCTAACACTACATACTTTGACTCATCAGTCCAGAGCTTCTGCTGCCATTGTTCTGCACCCCAGCTGCTACATTTTCATTCTTAGTCGAGTCTCCTGGCTTGTTTTTCTGTTGAAGGAATGACCTTGCTCCACAATTCTTCCATGAACACTACATCTAGCCAGAATTCTCCAAATAGCAAATTTCCTTGGGTCCCACTGCTTGCTGCCAGTTATGAGATGACAGCACTGCTGAACATCCACCAATTTCAAAGAAAAGTAAGCATGCTGTATGTTTCATCAACTTTTGCTGCACTAAGATACCTTGGCCAGCCACTGCATCTATAATCCTCAACGTCAGCCATTTCTTGGTGTCCTCAGTGCTGAGAAATACAGGCAGATCCTTATCCATCACGCTATACTATCAGGGAGGGATCAAATTTATTCTACGATAGGACAACAACCCCAAAAATACAGCTAATGCCATTAATATGTATTTTCAGCTTCAAGAAGAACAAGGACCCCTGGAAGTGATGATATGGTCCCCACAGAGCCCTGACATCTCAACATCATCGAGTCTGTCTGTGATTACATAAACAGATAGAAGGACTAGCCCAAACTTACATCCACAGCAGATCTGTGGTTAGTTCTCCCAGATGTTTGGAATAACCTTTTCTCTATATTCTGAGTTTCTTCAAAATCAAGTGTAACTAGAAGAATTGATGCTTTGATGTTGTTTTGAAGGCAAAGTATGATCACACCAAAATATTGATTTCATTTAAATTTTTCTTATGTTCATTCACTTTGCTTTTTGATCATTCATAAAAATAAACTTTTAACACTTTTATCCTTTAAAGCATTTTTACTCTGCAGCATTTTGTACACCTGTTTTAAACTCTTCTACAGTACTGTGTGTGTATGTACATATACATTACAAGCGTTCGTATGCATGTATACATAGATACATACATATGTTGAAAAAGGCTAGTCTGACACGGAGATACGCCATATGTTGTAATTATATAATTTTTTTTAGGAAATGTGATTGGCATTGTATCTTTGATATGAAGAAAACATTAAAAAAAAACTGTATATTTCCCATTTTTATGCATGACAAATGTTTTTTAGCCATTTTTTATTTAGTGTATTTTTTTTTACACTTTTGGGGGATGCAGACCTATAGGGAAGTCAATGGAAAAAATGCTAGACTCAGAGCATACTGCACATTGAAAAAAAACATCATCGATCTCTCTTACTCCCAGCCTCCTAAAAAAAAGACACCGGAACTTACAAACGCTGTTTATGTGGTGCGTTTTGTATTTCCATTTTTACTAAAAAAAAATAAAAAGTAAAAAAATAAAGATCTGGCTACAAACAAAGGAAAAAAGAATCCATGAAAAATGTGTTTTTCACAAAATTCTGTATATGAACGGAAATATAAATTAAAAAGGGATGGAGGGGTAAAGAAAAAAGGTGGAGAGAAGAAGGAGACGGAGAGTTATAAACACAGCAGAAAAGTGAGAGCAACACAGAGAGAAGAGAATAAGAGAAGTGGAAGAACGAGAAAGAGAAAAGAGAGAGTAGCAAATAAAGAGAGAAATAGGTCAATGCCGATAACGAGGGCTCCAAATAATATTCAAATGTAATTATGTCTCCATGATATTGTTGTGATGTTCATCGTGTATTGGGGGGTACCATGATGAGGGGTCTGATATATGTGGTCCCTGATTCTTTGAGTTATAGTTATTGAATATTTGTAGTATAATGAATCAGGTTCAATCATTATTTCCTCTGTCTCCTATTTTCAGCCCAAAACTTGGAAAAAACGTAAACCTGACATAATTAGCTCGTGATTAACAGTTGATACGGCACTGAATGAATGAACAGAGATGCCAACTTGTGTGTCTTAAACAAGATTTCTCTAAACTATTTTTTTTTTTTTTTTT
>VIAB01008277.1:40954-51997 GCA_009801035.1 Oophaga pumilio
AAATTATTTTTAAATTTTGCCTTATATACAAGTCAGTATACAGAAATAATTGTTTCTTAACATTTTTTTTCGTGTAAAATGCAATGTCTCATTGATTTGGAATGTTTTATTATCACTTCTAAAGTTGAGTAAAGTGTGACACCGTTGTTCTCAGCAGTGATATGGAAGTCAGAGATGCTTCCAGGGGTCTTCCCCATGCTATTCTCCTTCCATTCAGCACTTTTCCCATTCATTTCAACATTTTTACTGCTCCCCACAGACCTCTTTGTAGGGTCTGCCGGAATAAAGCTTGGCTTTCCCATTGACTCCTATTATACTTGTTACGCAAAACGAGCACCAGACCATTTTAGTGCTTGCTTGTTTATCTATCTATTATCTATCTATCATCTATCTATTATCTATCTATTTGTCTATTATCTATCTATCATCTGATTCCATCTATCTTATATTTTTATTGATACATATCTATTATCTATAGTATTTTATCTGTCTGTTTCTGTATTATTAGGAATTTCATTACTAGAACTACAGATTAATGATCCTGTTATTCCTCCTGCCTGTTCATTCTGTTTTCTCTCCTCTCTATAGAACATTGCTCGTCCGCCCATTCACTACCTGTTCTGTAATGTCACGACAAGTTGTGAAAACTCTTTATTTTTCCTACAGTTGCGTCGTATGAAAGAATTGGAGCAAGAGCGAGACGCTCTTCTAGACGGTGTCCAACTGGTGGACCGGGCCCGGGACTGGTATAGGGAGCGTCTACAGGCCTCCGAGCAGCAGAGGGACTGGCCGGGCACCTTGGTATGGACATCACCATTTATGTCTTTGTATGAGATGATGGACTCCCACCAGTTATATTACCCCGCACCACTGTCCCCTTGCCCCCTATTCTTAATGCCCAGTAGATTAGTACGGTATAAAGTTGACACTATGCTGCTTCTTCTCCCTAGGACAAGATCCCGCCGCCTCCTCTCCTCGGCTCTACGCTTTTGGTGCAGATCCAAGAAGTTAACAGATTCTTGAGTGACCTCATCTCACCTCCTGAAAAGGTGGCAGATGCTAATACTTACTCGTGGACCTGTCATGTGCCATAAATATGTATTTTCTTACCTGGTGTAAATGCAGCTGTTTTCCTGAATCTGGCAATGTTTTTCTTGTGTTCCTGCGCCTCTCTGTTCCTGAGATATGGCCTTCTCTTCCTTACATATAGAAATACTCCTTTTATCCAAAAGGGTGTGGTTCCCAACGCTTCTCTACGGGAGACCTCTTGAAAATCTCTCCCATTTGACTAACAAGGCTAGATTTATGTGTAAAGGGGGGCAAGGCAGTAGTCGTGGCTCTTAATGGGTGCTTTGTCATACCCTGGCCTCCCGCCACATAAATTCATTGTCCCTGCTGTAGCGTACCTTTTAGTCCACTCCCCTGTCCATCAGGGTCCTCTCTGGTATGCCGGGGGTTTCTTCTTTCAAGTACCAGGCAAAGACAGGCAGAGTCCAAATCCATTTTTAAACAATCAACTTTACTCCGTTCTTTACGCAGCTCGTCCAGATTAGTCACAGATACAGCGCAAGTTCCTTCACAAAGCATAGCATTTCCTTTCCCTGTACTGTCCCTCACTCCTTCAGGAATATCGCAGGGTCGTGCCATTGCCTTCGGTACCGCAGCGTTCCATCTGGCCAGCCTAACTATCTTCAGGCGTTCCCTGTCCGTTTCGCCCTGGACATTTAGTCGTCTTCCTGCATAGTTTACTGCCACCATGTTTAAGCTGCCTTGTATTCCTTCACCTTCCCAGTGACCTTTAGCTTCCAGCTTCTGGACGAGCTGGGTTCTTCTGCTTTAACGTTGCGGGGAACAACTGCCCTGACCGGGCTCCCAGGCCCTACTGCTGACAACTCAGGAAGCTCTCTATCTTACACCAGTTGGCTTCTCATAACTTAACCAACTATCCTATTAGTCTATCTTAATCTATCATGCCCCCTTTAGTGGGCCCATCTAAATACTACACTTTCCCTATATCTATACAGCACATGAACATATGTACATTACATTATAGCAGCATTATAATACAAGGCATGTTAAGTATACATTATATTTAACAGGTTAAATACATCTCAGGGACGTAGGAACATGACCAGGGGAGTGGGGCACAAACTAGTCCTTGTACACCCCTTACATATGTACAAGGAAGAAGAGGCCATATCTCAGGAACGGAGAGGCACAGCAAGAAAAGAAAAACATCGCCGGATTCAGGAGATCAACGGCATTTACACCAGGTAAAAACATTACATCATTATGGCAAATGACTGTGCCTCTTTAAAGGGGTTGTCCAGTATTACACTAATAAAGATTAAAGGGGTATTCCCACAGTATAAGCCATAAATGCAAGATAGGTCCACATTCCATCTCTGGAACCCTCACCTACCTTAGAGAGTATGGAAGCTACGACAAGAGTTGGGAGGTGGGACCTACACCTATCACAGATTTATGCCATATCCTGTGGATGCTGCTTTGTTTTTCCCCCATGCTTTATACCTCAGCTCTATGTGCTAACATGTCTTGACCATATATCGCCTATGTATTTTTAGGTCAATCGGAGACAAGCCCCTTACTCAACCAAGCATCCAGATCCCATCACCACCCTGAAGTTCCAGAACCAACTGCTGACCAGGGTGAGTGAGTGATGGCCATAAACGCAGGGTGCAGACAGGATGGGATTGTAGTATAGTAACTTTATACAGTAAAATTTAACCTACTGGACGAAAAATTACTTTTGATACCTGCACAATTTTGTGCCCTAATGATCAGTATAATTTTTGGGATGTTTTATGTAACGTACAGGTGGCATGGCTGTAACATTGTTTACACCTATTTTTACGTCTATGTGTTTTTTAAATCCATTCTTTTTTTTACCAAGTAGCAGTTATTTTTATTTTATTATTTTTCTATAGTAGGGCTTCCTATATGATTGATGGAGGGGAGCTTTTTTTAAATTGTTTTTTTCTAAAAGGCAACCTATACTCTTGGATATGCTCTGCAATCTATGTGCAGCAGGTTATAGAGCTGGAGATGCTGAGAAGATTGATGTATAGTTTTTTGTGAAAATATTCTGTATAATATGTATTTTTTTTTATTTCAAACCCTACTTTCTAGTCTTAAAAGTCCAGTGGGTGGTCTTATTGAGTTAATAGGATCACCCCCTGGACTCCTAAGCATAGAAAAAGGAGCAATTAAAAAATAAGTTGAAAATTGAATATTTTCCCATTAATCCTTATATCAATCTGCACAGCTTCTCCAACTCTATAAGATGCCGCCTGCAGATCAGATTTTTTTTTGTTTATTTAGTTTTAGTTTTTTTTTTCTTTCTCTTTTAATCCTTTTTTTATATGTTGTCCAAAATGGCATTTTATTTTAACTACCTGTGTATGAAGCGCTATCAGTAATTACTGTCTTCTAACCTTTCTCTGCTCTCCTGATTATTACGTTGTTTTTTTAATTTGTTATTCTGTTCCAGAGATATGGTCTTCTTATTTAGTGCTAATTTATATGGGTCTTTCCAAGGGGGTGTGGTTCACAGGATCCTCTGGGGCGTGTCTTTAGACTGCTCTGCATAATTACTCTGTGATTCATGCCCACTTAGTAAAAATCCCCCAAAATAGACAAAATAGTACTAAATAAAAATGGAACCTTATGGCGGAGTTAAAAAAAAAAAAGTTATGGATTAGTCAGTAAACCCACAAGAATAATATATAAGCAAAAAGTGAACACTTTTGACCTGGTGGCAGGACCCTTTTAACCCCTTCCTTACCGATGACGGGATAGTACGTCATCGGTAAGGATCCCCTGCCTTGAGGTGGGCTCTAGCGGTGAGCCCACCTCAAAGCCGCGACATGTCAGCTGTTATAAACAGCTGACGTGTGCCAGCAATAAGTGCGAGCGGAATCGCGATCCGCTCGCGCCTATTAACTAGTTAAAACCGGCTGTCAAAGCTGACAGTGGGCATTTAACTAGAGCTTCCGGCCGCCGGGCCGGAAGTGAGCGCATCGCCGACCCCGTCACGTGATCGGGGGTCGGCGACGTGTTGCCTTGACAACCAGAGGTCTCATAGAGACCTCTATGGTTGCTGCAGGCACATTGCTATGAGCACCACCCGGTGGTCGGCGCTCATAGCAATGCAGTAAATCTGCTACATATGGGCGATCTGCTCATCGCCCATATGTAGCAAAGCCGATCACGTTGTGCATGCTTCTAGCCTCCCATGGAGGCTATTGAAGCATGCCAAAAGTAAATAAAAAAAGTGTTTAAAAATTAAAAAAAAAAAAAAAAAAATACCTAAAAGTTCAAATCACCCCCCTTTCGCCCCAATAAAAATTAAACAATAAAAGAAAAATCAAACCGACACATATTAGGTATCGACGCGTTCAGAATCGCCCGATCTATCAATAAAAAAAGGATAAACCTGATCGCTACACGGCATAGCGAGAATAAAATCAAAACACCAGAATTCCGTTTTTTTGGTCGCCACAACATTGCATTAAAATGCAATAACGGGCAATCAAAAGAACGTATTTGCACAAAAGTGCTATAATTAAAATCGACAGCTCGGTGCCAAAAAAATAAGCCCTCACCCGACCCCAAATCACGAAAAATGGAGACGCTACGGGTCTCGGAAAATGGCGCAATTTTTTTTTTCTTTTTAGCAAATTTGGATTTTTTTTAACCACTTACATAAAAGAGAACCTAGACAAGTTTGGTGTCTATGAACTCGTAATGACCTGGAGAATCATACTGGCAGGTCAGTTTTAGCATTTAGTGAATCTAGCAAAAAATCCAAGCAAAAAACAAGTGTGGGATTGCACTTTTTTTGCAATTTCACCGCACTTGGAATTTTTTTCCTGTTTTCGAGTACACGACATGGTAAAACCAATGGTGTCGTTCAAAAGTACAACTCATCCCGCAAAAAATAAGCCATATTGACGGATAAATAAAAAAGTTATGGCTCTGGAAAGAAGGGGAGCGAAAAATGAAAAATCGAAAAAAGCTCCGGGAGTGAAGGGGTTAAAGAGGCAGCCCCGGCTGCGGTGGGGGATCTATAAACATAATGAGAAAATGTGATTGTTCTGACAGGTGGATGTGTCCTTACAGGAACTTTCCATTCAGAATGAAAGAATATGGAAGCTGCAGCGAGAAAATGAGGCGCTGTACAGAGAGCTGGAGGAGCGGCACATACACAGAGCCACCTTCATCTGACACCGGAGGGACCCACGGACGCTGTGCTGGAGGACTGCGAATACTGCAGCCTTTCGTGGTGGACCTAACACTATCTGGCCATCAGGTTCTATAGCGGGAGCATCGTTCATGGCCGGTGTCTGATCTACTGTCCATGACTACATGGTGTTTTTTGATATACCGTACTGCAGAGCATTGCTTCTCGCCCGACATGGGCCATGCTGACTGTCACTAACAGCAGAGACTTGAGCTGTAAAGCAGAGGATGTGTCGGCAGAGTATCATGTACAGAACTGCTCCTGTGGGACTCCGGGGCCTTACAATGCACTGGCCCTACGTAGGGTTGTGTGTAGCCCACCTATGGTTTGTACTACAAATATAATGACTGGTTTACACTATGAGATTATTTGTGCTCTGTGATGGAAATAAAGACCAGGAAGGTTCCAGGGACTGATCCTGCTCATCATGATCGTCTGTTTACTTTCCAGGCACATCGCCATACATTGCGTAGTGATTACTATACTGTCCTCATACACGTTAGCACGGTGTGTAATGAGACATGTAGCTAAACCCCCTGTATTCTTTAAAGGGAACCTGTCAGCAGGATTGTGCACAGTAACCTACAGACAGTGTCAGGTCGGCACTATTATGCTGATTAAAATGATACCTGTGTTGATGAAATCCGTCTTATGGTTGTTCTTTAATCTTTATTTTCAGTTTTCAGTTAATGATATGCTCGTGCTCCGGGGAGGCCTGGAGGAAGGGCCTTTATGTTGTGCTCTGATTAGATATTCATAATGCAGACTGCTGACAGGTCACAGATCTCTCAGTGACCATCACCCTTGTTTGCATAATGAATACCTGAGGAATTCCTCCTCCAAGATGGCGCCACCTGCGCCTGAGCATTAGCAGCTCTCGGAGATAGCTGAGAGGGATCAGTGACCTGTCTGCAGTCTGCATTATGAATACCTAATCAGAGCACCCCATGAGGACCCCCCCACAGGCCGCCCCGGAGCACGAGCATATCATTAACTAAAAACTGAAAATAAAGATTAAAGAACAACCATAAGACAAATTTCATCAATCAAGGTATCATTTTAATCAGTATAAGCTGCATCAGAATGCATACACCAAATCGTCAGCAGATGGTCATGTTACCTTACAATATAAAAATATAGAAAAGATTAATATAATTAATTAATATTAATATACCTGAAGTAACTGTGAGACACACAATTACTAAATATTAGACAGCAAATTTTACTGCTAGGACAGAACACTTCCCGCTTGACATCAGCCGACTATTGTGTTTATTGGACGAGAACAGCAAAATGAGTTCCCCTACTGGCCTGAGGAACAATTTGGTCTCGCCTTGTTTCCCTACTTTTACTTCTACCTTACGTATGATTCCGTCTTCACTCGGGAACATCTGGGTAATAAGACCTAATGGCCATTCATTTCTCCGAGACTGACAGTCTTTCATTAGCACTATATCGCCGGGCTGGAGGTTAGGCTTGCTGGTTTGCTACTTTCTCTGTTGCAGAGTAGGCAGTTACTGTTTTTTCCACTTGTCCCAAAGAGCATTGGAGAGACTCTGTACTTGTCTCCATCGACTTCTCTAATGGTCTTTAACATTAAATTATCCAGGTGGAGAGCAATTAGGTTCGGTCTTCTGCGTAAGTAGCAGGGCTGGGGTGAGAACAGTTGGGTCATCAGGATCACTGGAAATTGGAGTCAACGTTCTGGTGTTTATGATGGCTGACACTTCGGCCATGAAAGGTGTCAAGCTTTCGTGCGTCAGTTTTGCAGATTCTTTTTGTAAGAAGATTGAATCGAGGATCTTCCTTGCGACACCTAGTATTTTCTCCCATACACCTCCTAAGTGTGAAGAACGTGGTGGGTTAAAAGTCCAAGTACATCCTTGTACACTTAGGTTTTTCTACGTCATTCATATCCAAGTTGGAAGAGAGTTGCAGTTCTCTTGCTGCTCCAACAAAGTTTGTGCCTCGGTCAGAATGAATATGTTTGACAGGTCTTCTGATGGCAATGAAACGCCGGAGAGCATTTATGAATCATGAAGTATCCATAGATTTGGTTACCTCTATGTGTACGGCTCTAATGGATAGACAAGTGAACATAATCGCCCATTGTTTCCTGTTTCGTTGCCTCCTCTGGTTTGTCGGACAGCCACAGACCAATGACCAAACACATCTAGACCGACGTTGGTGAAAGGTGGATCTGTACTAAATCGGTCATATGGAAGATCCGCCATCTTCGAAATCTGCAACATACCAAAATTTTCTTGGAAGTAACACAGGTAAAGATGAATGTGCACACACATCTCTTAGCTCCAACTATCCACAGTCCAGATGCTATTAAGGCTCCCTCTGTGAACATATGACCTTGGTGCTTTGTCCGCTCGTGGTAATGTTGAACAAGCAGAGTAGCTAAGTGGTGTTGTCCAGGAACTATCACGGCATGTTTCTCTGCAGAATCTATTTTTGCCTCTTTAAGGCGTCCTCCTATTCTTAAGAGACCATCTCCGTTGATGACTGGATTGAGTTCCCTCAGAACACTATCTTTTGGCATTGGTCTTTGGTTGGTTACACAGTTGATTTCTTTGGCGTAGTTTTCCCGCTGTACAGATCGGATAATTACATTCTTTGCTCTAGATCAAGAGCTGTGTGGATGTGTTTACAATGGTGCCAGCCTTCGCAGCTTCCCTTTTTTGTTGGTGCGGTTACCTTGTACGACTGAGGCGATGGCACGAGCAAGCGAATTCCAAGCAGAGAACTTACTGAATCGCTGGGAGCACAGGTGACGGTTCGCAGTTTCCGTATGTAATGCAGATATTTTAGCGCGTATTTCAACATGAGCATGTGGATTTACTTGTTCTGTCAAGTTGGGCAATGGTCTACACAAAAACTCAGGGCCTGTAAACCAAATTGTGTCTTTGAGGCGATTAGCAACAACAAATCTTGTAGTCTGGTCCACAGGATTGAGATGTGTAGGCACTATTGATGAGCGAGTATACTTGTGTTTTCCCGAGCATGCTCGGGTGTCCGACGAGTATTTTAGCATGCTCGGAGATTTAGTTTTTGTCGCCGCAGCTGCATGATTTGCGACTGGTAGACAGCCTGAATACATCTGGGGATTCCCTAACAAACAGGCAATCCCCACATGTATTCAGGCTGTCTAGCAGTCGCAAATCATACAGCTGCGGCGACAAAAACTAAATCTCCCAGCACGCTAAAATACTCGTCGGACACCCGAGCATGCTCGGGAAAACCCGAGCAACAAGTATACTCACTCATCACTAGTAGGCATGTATTTCCATTGACCAGGTGAGGTAGACCTTCTGATTCTGAGCACTATGTTGCTAACATAGAAGTGTCTCACTTCATTATGGATGTACCCTAGTATTATCTTGCTATCAGTGTAGAACACATCTTTAATCTCTAGGTTCAGTTCCATAGTGACGAGCTCTGCCAACTTGACTGCTAACACAGCAGCACAAAGTTCCAGGCGTGGTACGGTGTGTTCACAGAGTCGTATTAGTTTTGCTCTGCTCATGACGAACACTAGATGGCATTATTCACTGGCATCTATCGTCTTCAAAAAAGCTATCACAGCAATCACTTTGATTGAAGCATCAGAGAACACACAAAGAGTTTGTGTCTCTATCTCGATAGTAGGTCCAGACACATAGGAGTGTGCTATGTGAAGACTTGATAAGGCTGTGAGGGAATTTCTCCAGGCTATCCACTTGATTTTCTCTTTCTCATGAAAAGGAGTATCCCTGTTCGCCACCTCTCTGGTGAAGTCTCTTAACATAGCCTTGCCCTCGATAACTACAGGCGCTGCAAACCCCAGTAGGTCATATAAACTGCTTATGGTCGACAGCACTCCTCTGATAAAGGGTTTATCTTCTCTGCTAACTTGGAAGGTGAAGGTATCAGCTTTTATGTTCCATAGTAGGCCGAGGCTCTACTGCATTGGTGGGGAGTCTATGCCCAGATCTAAATTCTTCAAGTAATTTAAGTGATCCTCAAGTGGGAAGGCTTCCATCAATTCCTTGCTGTTAAGCCCCCGTCTCACATAGTGAGATCGCTAACGAGATCGCTGCTGAGTCACAAGTTTTGTGACGCAACAGCGATCTCCACAAGGATATCGCTGTGTGTGACACTCAGCGACGATCAGCACCCTGCTGGGTATCGCTGGTCGTCGTTGAATGTCCTGGACTTTTTTGATCGTTGGTCTCCCGCTGGCCAGCATGCATCGCTGCGTGTGACAGGCGGGAGACCAGCAATCAGCGAGCTGGTATCCAATGTACATATCGGGTAACTAAGCACCTTGAGGTGCTTAGGTACCCGATATGTGCATTGGATACCGGCTCTCAGCCGGGCACTGATGGTGGCCATATAAGCCTGGCACAGAGTGCATGACCAGGGATAATGGAGCCGCCTCATAGACATCGCTACTGTAATCACAGGAACAACGAGCAGGACAAAGTTTTCCTGCAAACTAGTTTTGTCCTGCTCGTGTCACCCTGCACCAATCAGCCAGATGTCGGCAGGTAGATCTGTGCCCACAGCCCAGCCCAGCTGCCCGGCAGCCCCAGCGCGCTGAGTCCGCCGCCTGTACTCGCAGATGGGTACGGGCTGTACATGCTGCCAGGCACTTGGCTGTACTGATAGCCGGAGGAGTACTGGGGGTGAGAGGGGCACACTGGAGAGGAGAACCCTGCGGGGGGCAGCATGCTGCTGTACGGGGGTACCTGGCCGCCCCTCCGGCCGGGTACACTGCGGTGTGCTGTGGTGGAGCATAGGGGAAGATGGAGCAGGGAGAGCCCAGCTCTGGCCCCGTCTGCTGGGGCTGCTGGCCCTGGGTTGGCAGGTAGCAGCGCTCAGGAGCCGCCTGCAGAGAGTTGTCCAGGCAGAAGGTGGCTGCGCAGAGTTCAAGTCCTCTTCTCCCACCGGGGAGCCTTTTCTCTCGGGTCTGGTAAAGTCTTGGGTGCTTGGAAGTCCTCTGTGGCCTCGCTGAACATTGTGCTACCAGGGGTGGTGGAGCTTCCAGAGTCTCTGGGGCTATCTAGGTGAAGCTGCGAGACTGTATCCAGGGTACATATCGGGTAACTAGGTGCTGCGCAGCCCTTAGTTACCCAATGTGTACCTTGGTTACCAGCTCCCTGCATCAGCGGGCTGGTATCCAACGTAGATTGCGGGTAACTAAGCGACGTTACCCGCAGTGTCGCTGTCCTGATCGCTGCCTGAGCTGCCTGTTTGGCAGCTCACCAGCGATCATGTAGCAACACACCAGCGATCCTGACAAGTTCATATCGTTGTCGGGATCGCTGGTGAGTCGCTATATGAGACAGGGCCCTTAGAAGCGATCTTGTGCAACCTCAGGTTAGATACAGCGAGCAGCTCTTGGGCTCTTTTAAGAAGACTAATCGCGGTCTCAATTGTGGGCATTGATTTCAAACAGTTGTCCACATAGAAATCCTTCTCTACAAAGAGTCTGGCATCTGTTCCGTACTCTGCTTCAACCTCTTGAGCCGCGCGTCTCAGCCCATAGATGGCTACTGCTGGAGAAGGACTATTATCGAAAATATATACCTTCATACGATACTCCGCAACCTCTTAGGAAGGATTGTTATCTTTGAACCACAGGAATCTCAATAAATTTCTGTGCTCTTCTTTAACAAAGAAGCAATGGAACATCTGCTGGATGTCTGCTGTGAATGCAACAGAGTCTCTACGAAAACAGAGAAGCACTCCTAAAGGTACTGCCACACTTAGCGATCTCGTTAGCGATC
>VIAB01008277.1:81251-95187 GCA_009801035.1 Oophaga pumilio
GATATATATATATATATGTATATTTCAATGATGTTCAGGTGAGGGGATTGATAGACGCCTCTCCATTACTAACCTCTGGGCTTGATGTCATATGAGAATAAAAAGGTGACATCAACCCTAATACTATCACCCCACTTGCCACCGCACAAGGACAAGTGGGAAGAGCGAGGCTAAGTGCCAGACTTGGCGCATCTTATGGATGCTTCATTTCTGGGACAGCTGAGCACTGATGTTTGTAGTCTAGGAGAGGGCCTATATCCATGGCCTCTTCCTAGGCTGTTAATATCA
Source organism: Oophaga pumilio (assembly GCA_009801035.1). Classification (NCBI taxonomy): domain Eukaryota; kingdom Metazoa; phylum Chordata; class Amphibia; order Anura; family Dendrobatidae; genus Oophaga; species Oophaga pumilio. The sequence goes on from VIAB01008277.1 coordinate 81,540, forward strand.
GCCCACAGCTGTTTGCATAGCCTTTGCTGGTTATTATTTATAGGGGGAACCTACATCATTGTTTTTCAGGGTAACTCCATTTTAATAACCAGTAAAGGCTTAGTATACAGATGTGAGCTGACATTAATAGCCTGGGAAGCTCCATGAATATTACCCCCTTCCCAGGCTATAAACATCTGCAGCGCTCTGCTTTCCCTCTGCTGGTTCATAAAATGTCATGTTAAGGATATGCCAATGATGAAAAACACATTTTCAAAATATCTTGATTTATTTGGTCTCACGTTTGAGAAATTCCCACACTTACAGCCTTGGCTGCTATCAGTGAGGTTATTAATGGTTGCCCGAAAAATGTTCTGCCACACTGACTACACTTGGACAAATCAATAAGATCCACCGCTGCAGCTCCCTTAGCAATTGCCAACCAATGATATGCAAGATATTTCGGGACACAAGTCCAGAGAAGCTGCACGCCACGGTAGCACATTTAGATCACATAGGCTGCTCACAATAGCACAAGCAACATGTGCTGAAAATGGCTCCTGAGACACTTTCGAGAAATGTCCATACTACTGGTTCCACAGACAATTCAATGTAGCTTAAAGTTGTAAACCTAGAATGAAGACTAGAGTCTCACTACCATAAATTTGATAATCCTACACCATAGTCCCAGTAGTTATTCTGGTGAGTCATTCACTTGTGAAGGGCTCTGGATGGCGTTGCCTATGTGGTCTCATCAGATTCAAAGAATGTCACGTAGTGATCCCTTCTGTGTGCCTAAGTATATTCATAATGGCAGATCATTCCTCAGACAACCATTAATAACCTCAATGATAACAGCCAAGGATGTAAGTGCCAGGATTTCTGCGCATGCAACTCATAGTCCGTAATGAGCAAATCGAGAACTTCAAAAATTTGCTTCTATTTTTTTATCATTGGCATATCATTGACATGTCTATCCATTCTGTGATTTTCATAATTCCACAAAGTTTCCTTCTTGGTTTTACAGTTTCAATGTTTAGGAGTATATAATGAAATTATACACATTTACCATTTGAGCCACCTGATTGGTGTGGGATTAATGGGTCTATCCAGATCATAGTCTTCACTATCTCTCAACAATCTGGTGTTGCCAATTTGTTCACCCATGTGTTGACCTTCCTCTATGGAGATCAGTATTTCATACATTGCATCAATCTGGCTAATTTCCTTAAAAAGAAACCAGAAGTGTAAGGTTCATGAGTACCCATGTCATTTCTGCAGCAGATTTCCCACAGCAAAAAAGCCACAGTGAATATGAAATTGTAAATTTTGCGTATTTACCCTATATGGGCAATCTGTAGCCACATACACCATACAAATTGTCGTAATGCGTATTTCAAATTTGCAGATTTTCAACTAGATTTTAAATGCGGAAGAGATGGAGCTACATTGTTCATCTCCGCTCCTCTCTCTGCCATGTTATCCATACCATCCAATACCTGTTTTAACAGGGACTTGTCAGTTGACACCACCTCTTGCAACGTACTGCCCTTTACAATTGACTTTCAGTGCCTAGTAGTAAATATGGTCCTGGTTCTTTGGTGCAGTTTTGATGCTCACCAGGCCATTGTAGAAGCTTTAGAGGAGAACATAAGCTTTGCACTCGCATTTGCTGCAAATAAATGGCATTACCCTGTGTATTCAGACACGTTTTTGTCATACTGATGAAGAAATGGTAAGTTTAATGATTGCGTCATGCTATGGCGATAACATATCCCCTGACACACCTGATACTATTTTGTGATTCATCATACTTACTTTTATCTAATTAGTGTTTTCCTCCCATAGTTTTTTTCCTCCCACCCCATTGCCTTTCATTCTCTTTGCTATGGAAATAATCCACTAAAATCAGCTAAATATCATTCTAAAATATCATCCGGAATGCTGTGCAGACAGAACAGACCTTGGCAGATAAGAGACTGTAATGCAATATTTAATAAAATGTTTGACGAGGATTCCCACTGAAATGTCAGAGTTACTCATATGATAAAAAAAGAAACCAACTCTTGGAACTTTCCTTCTGGCTGCAAAGAATGGAATAGATAAAGAAGTTTATAAAAACTAAAAAAGGATTTATTTGGTTCAAACTTAAATAACTTCATGGACGCAGATTTTGCCGTCTGGGGTCGCACAACAAACAGGCAGAAATAACATCTGGCAACGTCTCGACGTAGCTTCACCAACCTCTTAAATGTCCAGATCCAACATTAACTTATTGTTTATCTTATTTGTAAAATGGGCTGTATTCAATCCAGTAATGATGACACTCTAGAAATAGGATATATAGAGGCGATCCACATGATATACGACTATGTAATTGCTGCACATATGAAATTATTCTATTACAAAAAAAACAGAATACATTGTCAATTGTAATCATTTAATAAATGTCCCCTGATTAATGTTAATGTTACATTCTAGTTTCCGCATCCCGGGGTATTGTATTAATTCTTTTTCAGAAATTCAATTTACTTTGTCCATTGATGGTGAGAATAAGTCACGTCTAGATTTTAGTTTCTAATTGCTTAGACTGCAATGTATGAATCACTACAGCACCCATCTAATAGAGGATCTAGAAGATGTAACTGTTGTGACCCCAGAAGATGACTTCTTGAAACATAACTATGGGTAGACGTGATGCAAATTTTGCAGTCTGAATTTTAAAAAGTTATCATTTAACTATAGGACGAAGTAAACACATATCAAAAAGAGAACTGTTGCTGTTATGGGACAAACTGGGGGGGTAGAACCTCCTTAAGGTTTGCATTATATCAACTGTAAGCATTTTCTCTGTATATTGTTGCGCTCGACTTGTTTTTCAGGATGATGCATTTTTCATGTCACTTTTATGATGTTTTATTTGATTCTCTGCTGATGGACCAAACTGCTCTAAAACATTCACAAGATTATGCCCAATTTTCTAAACCACAATTTATTATGGGTAAAAGATTGCTCTTTCAGGCCATTATCTTTTAAAGTCTTAAAGTAGAATATTCAATTAGGAAGAATTTACGGGAACATGTGTGACATGATCTCATTGGAACTGATAAATAGAGCAGCTAATGGCTTAAATTCCCTGTAATGTATTAGATCACCTTGTAGAAGTAACAACAGCCATTGATGGCCTTGTTTTCCATAAAGAATATGTTATCAAATTGTGTTTTTTATTAATAAAATGACATAGAGAAATGTGAGGACCTGAACTGAGTCAACATGTATCTATAATCTATCTATCTATCATCTATCTGTCTATCTATCTGTTGGATTAGACAGCATCTATCATATGTGATGCTCCCTTTAATTCTTTTTTGCTTAGTTGTTTATTGGCCTATGTTAAGGTATTGTCCTTGTTTATTGTATTTCATTAAAAGTTAGATTTTATTCTATCCTTCTCTCTATGGTATGTTACTACAGTATATAGGTGTCATATATTGTTCAGCTATCTGTATGTAAAAGGGAAATTTGGCCGATATCTAATTCTGCGTTCCAATACACCTTCCATAGGGGCCCGTGGGTGTGTGCACGTGTTGCGGTTTCTGCTGATGACGCCTTCAGGTTACGTTCTGCCTCGATTTGTGGAACATTGTGATCCTTTAGATGCACGATGAAGAAGACAGACAGGTTTACTAGGTCTGCGACATATGTTCAAAATGTAGCAGGATAAATGCTTAAGCTTTTCATCTGTATAGTATGACAGAGGTTCACACTTGGTGGTTACAGACGGCTGCTCAATACTTGTGGAGAATCTTGCAAAGGAATACAGCTTCCATCTTCCTGGTACAAGGCCACGTGGGTCAATGTGTAACGCTGTGCCCAATGCACACAAACTGCCCTCTGTGAATGGTGCAAGCCTGCAATGAGGAAAACTGCCATCACTGTTATTTCCTGGCTGAAACATGCTCTCTTGTAGGCCTGTTCTTCACACACCTGATGATGGTCAGAACTGCCTGAGGGTGTCCTTTCTCTCCGCTCTCTCAAAACTAGCAATAAAAAACAGCAAATTATCACTTGCGTCCATCTACTCCTCCCCAAATGTGGGCTAGCCATACAGTTAACCCTGACACCCTCAAATTACAGGAAATTGCAGCCTACATGAGGGCAAAACACACAATAAAATACAGTTCATATAAGATACCACAACAGAGGTCTTCAGAAGGGGTGTTAGCCTTCTTCTCCACCATTATATCTGCAGAATGTAAGATCTAAAACAGAACATTTAAGAAAGCCAAAGATAGTCTTGTTTAGCACAATACATGGTAAACCTACTGTACTCACCAAACTATTTTTCACTCTGCTCATATGTATGTTACTCTACGTTCTGTAGCATATATCAGTCTATTCCTTGTATGTTTGGTCCTGTAACGATACATATATGAAAGCAATACGAAAAATTTCAAAGCAGTCCTGGAATGCAATATTCATGCAGCTTCTCCACTGGGATACAGAACTGTCTGATGGTGTGAATTCAGTGATTAAGTTGTAATTTTATAAAGTGGAAGTGACAAATCCTGGAGCCCTGCGGGCTGAACACTACATAACTCAAACAGTGTTAAGGCTTCTCATGGGGGCACCCTATTAACCAAATATTGAATCTCTGAGATGCTAAATGCAAATATTCCCTAATTTTCTACTAAGATAGAATTGCTCTATTTGAGTATACTCCATGACTTTAAAACCACGGTGTACATATCTATATATTTAGCTCACGTAAAAAATTGTAGACGTCATTTATTCAACTAGTGAATTGCTTGTTCCTACCATTTTTCATGAATGTGCTGTAGATTTCGGTTACAACATGGAGACGTCTACAATGACATATTGACTTGCTGACAAAGCACCCAGTGCTGAATGTGGTGCAATGGAAAGAAAACATTTGGTCTAGGTCACAGCTATCACTTTATCTGGATGGAAGGTAATTTTAGTCTACATAAATTATCATCTATTCACTAGATAGGCGATAATTGTTAGAGATCAGTGTTGGTTTCATCACTGGGAAGTATCAGAACAGAGGACTTGTGACCACCAATCTCCCCTCTCGAACGTGGCCAGGAGTTGAGTGAAACCGCTGGTCGTGCATACATCTTTGGAATAATGCGTATTATTGTGTATTTTGCATCAACTACTATTTACTACTATTTAATAGTGTATGAGGAAGAAGAATTACAAGAAGAAGAAGAATTATGGGACTAACGTGATATGTAGTTGTTGAGTGGGAATTTTGGAATAATGCTTATTATTGTATATATTGCAATAACTGTTTAATAGTGCATGAGCTTCAGTCTCCAGCTATAGTGTTGTATTGCCAGTAAAGCACTGTTAAAAAAAAACAGGAAGATCCTGTTCACTCACTGTGTGTGTAGCTGGAGCACATTTTACATTCACTTTGCAAGCTGACAGACAAGGTGTTAAGATCCTAAGCTATAAGAAATACCAGTTGTAAGCTGTGTTATCTTTGTTCCTGAATAAACATATATTCACTGTTGAATGGCTGGACAGTACAGAGATTAATCTGCTGCCAACAATCTTGTCATACCATTCTAAGGCCATGACACTGCCAAACATTGCCAAGTGCTCTGTAGTTTTCATATGTTCAGTGCCATAGACTTAAAACGAAGCAGCAGTGCGCAGAGTGAACCAGCTTCTCCATTCAACGCCTTCTGGCCAGGAGAAAACAGGGAAGACAAGTCCTATCTTGGCAATCAGTGGGGAAAGAAAAAAATAAACCACCATTATAAAATTTGTTAATAAAAAATGTCCTATCGTTTTGTATCTACAGCTCCAGTCCAGACCATGGTTCTCCAAGGTAACAGTAAAAATAACGCTATATCTAGGGGTTTAATGTCATACTGCCATACATCTTTTCACTGCTTCCTGCTAATTTTCTGAATTATTTGTTCTCGAGTAGATCAGATTTCCTAATACAGACAGTGATCATGTTAGTGAGGTGGATCCGCAGAGTCTTTGGTCCAAATGAGCAGTTGTAATGACAGACAGACGACGGTGGTGCATCGGGGAGAGGAAACTATGGCAGTAGGGCAACAGGAGGAGCAAACTGGCAGTCAAGGAATGAGATTTTAAGCAGAGTTGAGAAATTGGAAACAGGCATGAAGGAGTTGTAGTCAATAAAGACAAATAAGAAATTCAGTGATGAGGAACTGGTGTAGCTGAGTTACGTAGGAGATTCTAGGGCAGAACTGGACCAGTGGTGTAGTAGAGGTAAATCAATGATATACCAGGGATGAGTTTGTCACAGAGCCCAATGCAGAGCTGACAGTTTTATGGCAGAAATGAATCAGTGATATAGCAGAGCTGAGTTTATCACAGTATAGCAAAGTAGAAGTTTCTGATAGTATAACAGAGCTGGAGTTGTCCCACTGTATAGTATAGCACTGTACCCAGCAATGTAGCAGAGTTGGATTTGTCAAGAGATCAAAGAATCCAAAAATGATGAGGCAATCCACAGCAGTGGTTCGGCCAACAAATACCTGAATATTCTGGCAGTGTACCACCACCTGAGTCAGCCTATAAGGCCTAGGGTCATATATTCAATGATCGAGTAACAAAGAAAGATGTCACCAGGAGGAGCATGTATCTTGAAGAAGTGAGTACCAATTGAAGGTACTAACCATGCCTGTTTACTTATACCTCATTTATACATTGGGCTAGTACATAGAATTGTACAGCATGTATCCCATTTGTGGAGGATTTTTATGGGATGACTAACAATCCTCATCTAACTATTTCCATTCTCAGCATCAATATTTTTACATTAAATTTTAATATAAATTATTTAATCAAGTTGGACTTTGGCTTTGTGTTAATATTTTGCTCTTAGTGTGATATGAAAAGAGAATACTTTTAATCAACTGGGATTAGCTAAAATATCTCTTAGAAATAACACTGGTTACTGCAATAATGGACGTGCTCATGCAGAATGTTACTGTTAGGCAGCAGTGATTTGTGCCTAGCTGTATTTCCACCAAGCTGGTAATATCTTTTGTGTTTTATAGTCCATGCTTTTAAGTTCACACTATCCAAGTATTGTAAATCATTTATTTCAGTAAGTAATGAATGGCTTTCTATTACGTCAAATGGCAACTCATGTTATCACACATCTAATAAGTGTGAAATGTATTGTCCAAGCCTGAAAGCAACTTACAGGATGAAAATTAGATTTTGCTGTTGAGTGTATGTCTAATAGCGCATGAAAAAGAGCAACTTCAGTCAGGTATGAAAGATGATCTAAGAAATGTTTTTTGACCATCAATGCATGCCTCAGCAAACCAAACTAATCTATGATAAGTAGCAGTCATTGGAAGATTATGACAAGGGATGAAAGAACCCGAACTATAAAGTTCGGGGTTCGTACCGAACACCTAATGTCCGGTACCGAACACCTAATGTCCGGTACCGAACACCTGATGTCCGGTACCGAACCCAGAACACGGGATTATTACTGTATGTCCGGTTTGCTGTTCGGGTTCTGCAGTCTAATAAAGCTTGTTGAAAGGATACAGTGTAGCCAATCAACAAGCTTTTCCCATGTAGGCACTTCCGGCACCATCACAACCATGCCAAGCATTGGCTGGCGCACCATGTTAGAAAAAAATAATTTAAAAAAACACGTGGGGTCTCACCTATTTTTGATAAGTGCAGGTAAGCAGACAGCTACGGGCTGCAGCCCTTCATACAATAGAGGAAGGACCACTAACTTAATATGCAAATGATTAAATGGTCAGAATAAGTCGTGGGACTCGTGGACACACCTCACAAAACACAAAATCCATTCTCCCAGAAGTTTAGATACATGTCTCATAGAATAAAACAACTAGGAGCCAGGGAAACAAAAACTTGTTAGTGGTAAAAATTCACCAAATCACTGTATAGTGATCCCATACAGAACAGGCACCTAGTAGCCATTTATAATCCCCTTTCATACCCATCATACAGTGAAAAGTATTCAGACCCCTTTAAATTTTTCACTTTTTGCTTCATTGCAGCCATTTGGTAAATTCAAAAAAGTTCATTTTTTTCTCATTAATGTACACTCTGCACCCCATCTTGACTGAAAAAAACAGAAATGTAGAAATTTTTGAAAATTTATTAAAAAATAAAAACTGAAATCTCACATGGTCATAAGTATTCAGACCCTTTGCTCAGTATTGAGTAGAAGCACCTTTTGAGCTAGTACAGCCATAAGTCTTCTTGGGAATGATGCAAAAAGTTTTCACACCTGGATTTGGGGATCCTCTGCCATTCTTCCATGCAGATCCTCTCCACTTCTGTCAGGTTGGATGGTGAACGTTGGTGGACAACAATTTTCAGGTCTCTACAGAGATGCTCTGCTCAATTGGGTTTAGGTGAGGGCTCTGGCTGGGCCAGTCAAGAATGGTCACAGTTGTTCTGAAGCCACTCCTTTGTTATTTTAGCTGTGTGCTTGGGGTCATTGTCTTGTTGGAAGGTGAACCTTCGGCCAAGTCTGAGGTCCAGAGCACTCTGGAAGAGGTTTTTATCCAGGATATCTCTGTACTTGGCCGTATTCATGTTTCCTTCAATTGCAACCAGTCGTCCTGTCCCTGCAGCTGAAAAACACCCCCATAGCATGATGCTGCCACCACCATGTTTCACTGTTGGGATTATATTGGGCAGGTGATGAGCAGTGCCTGGTTTTCTCCACACATACCGCTTAGAATTATCACCAAAAAGTTAGAAAAATATTTAGAGTTGAGAGTCCTCAGTGGTTGATACCTTTTAATGGCTAACTGAAAAGATGGTAACAAATTGCAAGCTTTCGAGACTACTCAGGTCTCTTCATCAGGCTACACTAATACAAAATCTGAAGAATCACATATTTATACACCACACAGCACAGAAAAAATGCAATAGGTAAGACAAGTGACGTAAAGCAGAACTGTCATTATGGGAGATAGAGATGAACATAAATATTGGAACAGTTCATAGATAAGGAGTGTGAAAGTTTTATTGCCCTCTGATTGGGGTCTGGTAATGTTTTGTGATGTTTTCACAGGGTCTTTGGAGTAAATTCCTTAATTGATGTAAAAAGTCATAAATCCGTGTGACAGGTTCATTCTAGCATTAAGATTCAGATTTTGTATTAGTTTAGCCTGATGATGAGACCTGAGTAGTCTCGAAAGCTTGCAATTTGTTACCATCTTTTCAGTTAGCCATTAAAAGGTATCAACCACTGAGGACTCTCAACTCTAAATATTTTTCTATCTACTGGCTAACACGGTACAAAGATATACATCTTTACTGCACCAAAAAGTTATATTCTCATCTCATCAGACCAGAGAATCTTATTTCTCATAGTCTGCGAGTCCTTCATATGATTTTTAGCAAACTCTATGCGGGCTTTCATATGTCTGACACTGGGGAGATACTTCCGTCAGGCCACTCTGCCATAAATGCCCAACTGGTGAACGGCTGCAGTGATAGTTTACTTTTTGGAACTTTCTCCCATCTCCCTTTGGCATCTGTGGAGCTCAGTCATAGTGATCTTGGGGCTCGTCTTTACCTCTCTCACCAAGGCTCTTCTCCCACGATTGCTCAGTCTGGCTGGATGGCCAGGTCTAGGAAGACTTCTGGTGGTCCCAAGCTTCTTCCATTTAAGGATTATGGAGGCCACTGTGCTCTTAGGAACCTTGAGTACTGCAGAAATTCTTTTGTAACTTTGGCCAGATCTGTGCCTTTCCACAATTCTGTCTCTGAGCTCCTTGGTGAGTTCCCCCACATTTTTGACAACCAGCCTTGCTAAAGAAGACAGCTGGGGGCTGGTATTCTCAGGCTGGTAAGCGGTCATCGATATTGGCCCCCCCCAGCCACGCCAGGAAAGGCACAACCATTAGATGCTCCAATTCTGGCTCTTTGCCTGGCTTTTCCTGCTTGCCCTGGTGTGTTGGCAAGTGGGGTAATATTTGGGGTTGATGTCAGCTGTGTAATGTTTGCTGACATCAAGCTCATATGTTAGTAATGGGGCGGCACCTATCAGATACCCCATTACTAACCCGATAAATAAATAGTTAAAAAAACACAGACACACTGGAAAAAAAATACTTTATTTAAATAAAGACTCGCCCCCACACACCCTTTTTTTCCCATTTACTAAAAATAATAATAAAAAAATAATAATTCACAGGGTCCTCTGTAATCCATAAATGGAGATTCCACGACAATCCCAGTTTTCTTCATCCAGTCTATGGAATTCAGAGAACGCAGGTCCATCGACTGGAGCAGCAGCTGCTACAGGGTCTCACACTGCACTCCACAAAACCCTGCTGCTGTGAACTGAGGTGACGTCAGGAAGATGTTACGATGCACAGTGCCAGTACCAGCCTGATGAATGACCGCTCATCAGTCCGTCACAAATAGTTTCTCCTTGTTGTTATTATACTGAGTCGCCCGCCAGGGCCTGCGGGGTACTCGGCACCGAGCCCGTTCACTTCAATGGGGGATGTCACGGGTAGCACAGCTCGGTCCGTGGCCCTGGGCGCTCACTTAAAAAAGGGGGAATATTTACAGGGGAATAAAGTATATACAGTTTGTTCGTGACGCCACCTGTGGTACCTGGTCAGTGTGACCAGCGCTGCTATGTAAATCCGCTGAGGGGTTGTTTCTGGGCAGCAAGGTGTTAAGTCTTCCACAGGCAAGACTGGGTCCCTCAGGGTAGATGGCGGTGTAGGGGTGCAGGATGGAGAAGGCGCTTTCAGCCGCAGGAGCAATAAGGCAGACACACACACGAAAGTCTCTTTCTGTACCTTTACTGATGGTAGTTGCAGGCACATCCCGGGAAGCTGGCAGGGTGGAGGATGCACGTCCAGTAATCCCACTGAGTAGGTGTAGGGCCTCCGTACTCCTGTATGTGTGAGTTTCTGACCTGTATGAAACGAAGTCTAACTCTGTCTTCAATTTTACGCCCGGCTGACTTTGTGCTGAGGCCTTCTCGTGGATAGAACAGTGTCTCTGTATGCAGGGCCCTGCTAGACTCCGTCTTCCTGACCCCGGTTACGTATCAGCACTTGTGGGCCCCTGCGACTTGAAGTCCCACAGGGTCTCCGGTATCTCCTACTAGTCGTGTAGATGCTAGCAAGCTCGGACCCGGTGTCCGGTTGTGCAGAGTAGAGGTAAGCTATCAATGCTGTTTCAACCTCTGTTACTCTCTTATTATCTTCCACTCGCCTTTCGTCCTACTCCGACCCTTAACATAAGCACACTAGCAGTAGATAGCTGATTTTTCCTTCTCTTCACCGCTCTCAAAGCGTCGGCACGCTTGCTCACTGAAACTACACTCAGTTGACTCAGTTCTGACCAGGCTGAAGTGGCTATCTTTCTCCACTCGTACTAGCCTCCACACAATAAACTAAGCTTAAATCTGTAGTCTTCAGGTTCTCTCGGTCACTGCTGTTCCCTTTCCTTCTTTCTTTCTAACGCTCAGTCTGAAGCAGCTATCAGGACCTTCCGTCTAACTGATCTGTGCACACTTCTTTGAGCTAACTTTCCAACAGCTTCACAACTTTCTGAGGTAATCTCCTCACACTTCTGCTCTCAGCTCGTCTCATCTCATCTCTGAGGAAATCTGATCTGATCTGAGGTAACTGCTGTGTCTTCACTACCCTATATATACTGCAAAAGGGCTCCCTCTGGTGGCTCTAGAGAATAGTGAAGGTGTGAATGAATATCAGGTACGTGTGGGGGTTACCTTTGGTGCATCCTCCTGGGACATGTGGCTCCAAGCGCAGCTGGGCTACACATCACAACCACAGGTTTCACTATAAGCCTTATTATGTTAATGTCATCATTAGGTCTAATATTGGTTCAGACCATGAATCCCCGGTGGTCATCTAACCAAGGAAAGCTTATCAAAAAAAGACAAAGCTGACAACGATTATCTTTGCTGACTTGTGATGTCAGATGCTGTTTAAGATGAAGATATTTGTATTTGTGCTCATAGCAGGGTAAGCACCATCGATGAGTAATAATCAATCAACTCTCATTCCGGGAGATGTTCTACTGATTTCTGCTTCCGTTTCTCGATTATGTAATGTTTTGTGTGCGCTCTTTTATATTTTGTTTTCAGTCCATTCATGTCATATCTGCTGCTGCAGAACAGACATTTATGTTTGAAATATTTGGCAAGAGCCTTTATAAGAGCTGGCAAGCGCTTTTATAGCCCAGCATGACCTTTACGAACAGTAAGCAATTCCATATAGTCTCAGCCTTTTGATTAGCGCCATAATTGGCTCTCAACATTTTACATTGCTTAGAGATAACTAGATGACAATGCCGGAGCTGAGTACTCTACCTTCACATTAGGAGGAGTGAGGTCATTAACTTGTTCTTCAACATATATTTTATATCCGGAGTTCTGGGACTTTATAGAGCTGCTCGCTAGATCGATAATGAGGGAGGCTGAATCAGACGCAGTCAGGGGGCAGTGTAATTACATTGACGATAGTATCCCTTTATCTTGTGAACTTTACCCTCATGGACGTCTATCTGGACGCCACAGGATGGTCAATGGAAGGTAGAGCTGAGTACTCTACCTTCACATTAGGAGGAGTGAGGTCATTAACTTGTTCTTCAATATATATTTTATACCCGGAGTTCTGGGACTTTATAGAGCTGCTCGCTAGATCGATAATGAGGGAGGCTGAATCAGACGCAGTCAGGGGGCAGTGTAATTACATTGAGGATAGTATCCCTTTATCTTGTGAACTTTACCCTCACGGACGTCTATCTGGACGCCGCAGGATGGTCAATGGAAGGTTATGTCTGATCTGGAAAGCGTTCTCTAACGCTTATCATCAAAGATAGTTTTCTTGCCACCACAAGACTAGAACAAAACGAAATCAGTCATTAAAACAGGATGCTTAGTATTTAAGCTGTCTGTAAAAAATATAAAAAATGGAAGGAATAAACACTGAAAATGGCCACTCTACAATAAAAGGTTTTAGAAGTTTCCATGACATTAAAGACAGAGCTATGCTGTTATACCACACACATATTTTTCAATGTAGCAATCTAGAGATGAAAAAATTATCTTTTAATTGGAACATCTGCAAAGAGATTTAGTCAAAGGATTGAGAACTAGGTGCACATAAAATGGAAAGGAAACAATCACCATTGATAGAAAAAAAGATAACTGTAAGCAAAAAACAGCAATGAAGCTTATAATTATAGTGTAAGAATAGGAGTGCAAGTGCTTTTTTTGCAAAAATAGCAATTTTTTTTGCTGTCTGTTATTTTCAAGGGAATATTATTTTGTCAGTATTTTTATGTTGGTTGGAGGCTTTTTTGGTTTTCTAAAGCAGAGGTTAAAAAAAGTCTTGAGTGGACTTTATGAAATGATTGATTAGGTTATGGCTGTCCGCATCCACCACTAGAGGGAGCTGTGGAGCTTTCCTGCAGGAAACAAACAAACTTACTCTTGTGGTTGCAAAACACAGATTAACTTTTAATTTAAAGGGGTTTGTATACGCCTAATTGATATTTGTTTCATAATGAATACAGGGAGTATAATTTAAAAAAATGCTTTGAGAGCCTTTTATGTTCCCACTGGTGAGCAGGGGATCAGGGCCGGCGTCAGCACCTG
>VIAB01008280.1:78947-93729 GCA_009801035.1 Oophaga pumilio
GCGGAGCTTGCTCAGGTTGGGCGGCCGGGCATGGTGCCGGGGGCGGAGCGCGCGATGCTACCGCGGAGACTGCTGCAGAGTCACTGCGCACTGACAGCCGGGAGGAGCCGGGGGCGAGAGGCGAAGCGCGTCACTCTCCGCAGGCAACCAATCAGAAACTGGAGGCGGGACCCAGCCTACCAATCAGGCAGAGTGTAGGCGAAACAAGCGAGTGCCGCCCACCTCCGACCTGTCAGAAGTGACACCTGTGGGGGCTGCAGGAGGGGCGAGAACTACATGTCCCGTGATGCCTCGGGAAGGAGTGCCCACAAATGAAAATAAATACCAGGGCCGGGGCGAGCTGCTGGGACACGTGGCTACTGCAGTTACTGTGTGCACTGCCACTATGGCCCTCTTAAAGGGGGAGTCCATCCACACCTCAGAGCTGCAGCTGGGACACACTGCACCCCCTCAGTTACCACTGCTGAACCTTCTGACATGGGGGAATCTTTCTCTTCTGCTCAAGATGCCACAATGCAAAAAGCTTAAAGGGGATGTCCACAACTGTTAAAGACTTAATCATTGGGTCCATACTCCCTGGCGCTAACGTAGTCCTCCAATCACTGAGCTTTCCCTTCCAGTGGGGTGGGGGCTGTAAAGAGACCGCTGCAGCCAATCAACAGTTACTGATCAGCTGCAGCCTTGAAGTTTCATCCTAGCTGGAAAAAGCAGCACCGAATCTGTTGTACAAGAAATATTAAACGGTGCCCTAAGGAACATACTGACGCACAACGGGCGCTGTCGAGGTTCTGTCCTGTCGACAGCAAAAATAACGCAGCATTTATCCATTTAAATAAGCCGGAGTTCGGATTGGAATCTGAATCATAAATGTGAAAAGATCCTTAAAGGGGTGGTCTCATCTCAGGAAAGCTTGGTCCCCAGGTGTAAATAAGCTTGCTAGATTCACTCCCCCCAGGTCCAAGGTTGATTCTCGGCCTGTTGTTCCCAGTGTCTGGCATTGGCAAACCAGTGAGCTTCATCTATACAGCCAGAGCTGGGGAGCTCACTGATTGGCTGTCGACGTGACATCAGTGCAGCAGACACTGGGAGCAGAGCTGGAGGCTCAGGGCTGGACCAGGGGAGGGTGCGTATAGAATGTTTTTTTTTTCTATACCAAACAGCGCCTGGGGACAAATATTTCCTGTAAGGCAACCACCCCTTTAAAAAACAGTTCTCTGAAATATTGATACGATAGATTTAAGATAGCGATATATAGATACACTTATGACCGAAAGTGTTGACATCCTGAAAATTGAAGTATGTCTCCCGGAAAATTATTGCAATTACACATGTTTATTTCCTTTGTGGCTATTGGAACAACACAAACAGAGAAAAAAGGAAAATTAGACATAATTTCACACAAAACCCCAAAAATGGTCCGGACAAAATTGTCACATTTCCAAAATTGTGGGTAACCAACTTTGTTTCAAGCATATGATGCTCGTTCAAACTCACCTGTGGCAAGTAACAGGTGTGGGCAATATGAAAATCACACCTCAAACTAAATAAAGAGGGGAGAAGTTGACTCAATCTTTGAATTGCTGGTGTCACACTAAGAATGGAGAACAGAATGAGGACAAGAGAACAGTCTGAGGACTTGTGAATCAAAACTGTTGAACAATATCAATAATCTCAAGGTCACAAGTCCATCTCCAGAGATCTTGATGTTCCTTTGTCCACGGTGCACAACATGATCAAGAAGTTTACAACCCACGGCACTGCAGCTAATCCCCCTGGAAGCAGACGGCAGAGAAAAATTGATGAAAGGTTACAACGTAGGATGGTCCGAACAAGGTCCAAAGAAATTCAAAGGCTCGATGTATAGAGCCGAACGATTCAATCTATGAGCACAATTACCATCCACACTTTTTTCTCTGGAGTTCTGTCTTCTTCTGGGACCAGGTAGATAGATTTGAGGAAGATGAGAGTTGATGACCAGTGACGGTGTGAGTGTGATAGTTCAGCCATAGGCAGTTTCTCCTGATCCCCCCATACACATGAGCAGTCATGTGTTACCCATGGGGACAGCAGAGAAAGTCAGAGCCCCATAGCTTCTTGTCTCCTGGAGAACAAAAGGGTCAGCTGACTTTAAAGGGTTTTAAGTTTTCAGAAATTCCCTGTCCACGGGCTGCAGTTTGAAAAAAACAAACTCACTTTACTCACCCTCCTCAGGTCCAGTGCTGAGTCTCCACCGATGCTCCTGATGTCTGCTATTGTCTGTAGAGCTAATGTCATGTCAACAGCACTGCAGCCAATCAGTGAGCTCACTGATCGCCTGCAGCGCTGTCGACATGACATAAACAGTGCAGATAATAATGGACACCTGGAGCAGCACAGACGCAGAACCGGACCTGGGGAGGGTGAGTAAAGGAAATATTCTTTGTTTTTAAAACAAGCTGCAAGCATTAGGGGAAACAGGGTTTTTCTGAAACCAGAAAACCCCTTTAATTCCCAGTTCTGTTCAGGAACCTCCATCACAGATTATGTAATATTTCATAACCAAAATACCACTGCATGTGGAGATCATTATATTAATAAGCCTTATGCACCATATCATACGAGTCATAAAAGTGAAAGACTCCATCAAATCTATAAATGTCCCAACAATTACTATGTACATAACGTCCTGCGTCCCGTCTCCTATGTAACGTCATTGAGCTAGAAAACCCTGCATTCTGCAAGTGGAGTGACATCGCCTTCAGGGTAATACCATGAGAATGACTTGTCACAGAGCTCCAGCCCAGAAACTATGAAGCCTGACATCATGATACGAGGGAGACTGTGCAGTCTGTGCTCATTCTCAGCGCAGAGGTGACACTGCTCTCTGATGACTGCATCCTGGTGGAAATCATCCATGTAACACTGCCCTAGGATACTGACACTCTGGGTTATGCCACAATTATGGGATCCAAGAGTCAATCCTTGCATGCCTGGATAGAAATACATAGAGGTGTTGTAATTACCCAATAACTGCAGACCAGTGATATACAAATATACTTTGCATGCGAAAATAAAATTATTTATGCTTTGCCTTAAAGGAGTCCATTGTGTACATTTATGCCATATCTGCAGAAAAATAAACACGGTGATGTCACAGTACAGAGATAATAAACACAGCAATGTCATAGTACAGGGTAATAAGCACAGCGATGTCACAGTACAGGGATAATACACACAGCGATGTCACAGTACAGAGATAATAAACACAGCAATGTCACAGTACAGGGATAATAAACACAGTGATGTCACAGTACAGGGATAATAAACACAGTGATGTCACAGTACAGGAATAATAAACACAGTGATGTCACAGTACTGGGATAATAAACACAGTGATGTCACAGTGCAGGAATAATAAACACAGTGATGTCACAGTACAGAGATAATAAACACAGTGATGTCACAGTACAGGAATAATAATAATAATAATTTTATTTCTATAGTGCCAACATATTCTGCAGCACTTTACATTATACACAGTGATGTCACAGAACAGGGATAATAGACGCAGTGATGTCACAGTACAGAGATAATAAACATAGTGATGTCACAGTATTTATTATTTGTTTATTATGCTTACTTACATTGCACCATCATATTTAACAACACTTTACTGGGATTGTCATCACTGTCCCCATTGGAGCTCACAATCTAAATTCTCTATTAGTCTATCATCATCTGTTCTGTGTATAGGCAATAATTATTGCTTATGGGATGGCGGCTTTAATTGTTTCACCATGAAATGTGTAAACCAGGGACGGACATACCATTGGTACAACCTGTGCAGCTACACAGGGGCCCAAGAGGTACGGAGGCCACTACCACCTCCAAAGAAGGAGGAATTGTCAACTATGATGATATATCAGACAGCAAAGGGCCCATATATTGTTCTTGCACAGAGGCCCCTCTTCTGTCTGTGTCCGCCCCTGGTATAAGCTGTCTGATCTGCGCCATCATTGTGAATTTCTACGGGATGCTCGATTTCTAATATCGGTACTCTCCATGTGGCGGTGCAGCCGGACTCGCTGGGTGTATGCACATGTGTATTTGTATTTCACATATATGTGCCCGGCATGCACATTTTGCACTGGTATCCTAGGATCACACGTTACGCTCCCCGGATCGGTAGAAGAATGGTTGTGTGATACCCGTCCGGACGACCTGATGATTTGGGGTACATAAAGGTGAGTCGCGGTAAACCTTTCCGCTCCATTGGGGCTGCAGACTGCGCCCTCCGCCCGGTCCGTGCTGTTCCCCACCACCACGCACCCCGTGTCCACATTGTTGTTTCCACCTGATATCCTTTACTCATTAGGCTACACTAATCTCTAGGAGAAGGCAGAGAGCTCACACTACACAATGTGCCAACTCCCACATGCTTACACAAAAAGGGGGAGACGAGGGGTGTGAGAGAGGAAAAAAAATACACCCACCCACACGCTGACAGACGCTAGCAGAAAGCAGCTCAATATATCCCTGTAATGTCTTTACAGCATTAATTCTGCCGCGCTCCTTTTCCTCCATGGGGTCTTCTCTCACCTGTGTGAAGGAATTTGGATAAGACCCCAAAATTATCCTCTCCTACACATGCACATATACCACCTATTATATCACCTCAATGCTAAGCGTAACAAACTATTGCGTAGAGTGGGTAGAAACGATCCAATGGCCGACTGTACGCATGCCCCGCAGGACCGGCAGACAATCCAATGTGTATGGGGTCTCCCGACTCTCCCCCCGATGGCAGGTGTCAGGATAAAGAAGAGTTGGGCATGTTAGATTTCTCAAGGCAGTTTTATGTCATGGCGCTTGTTCCCCTCTCTGCATTGAGAACACATGCATGCTCAGCTGAGCAGAGCATGCATGTGCATGGAGGGATCGGGAGGCAGCTATCTGAAGTGTATGGTCAGAATAAAGCTCGGGATGGGTCAAGTTCTCCTTGTTAATCATCTTCTGCATCTATTTCGATAACCTATGGTCATTGTCCTTCCTTCTGCAGTGAGGACGGACATCACTGACTTGAGAGGAGACCCATTACGGTCAGTGATTGTCTGCAGTGGTCACCTTTGGATTTCGACAGGTCACAGCTGGAGCAGGCAGAACATTGTTAAGGGGAGTATGATATTCATTATTTTATTCCATTCTGTTTTTTTATTTTTCTCTCTGAACATCCCCTTTAAGCTACTTTGGTGATTGCTTCAGGTCCAGTTTCTCTAATGCCGCAGTCATACATCCGTGTGTCGCGGTCTGAGCTCCGGACTGTCCTCAGGTCTCCTACCCAAACTTAACAGCCTTGTAGACATATATGAGGCTGTCGCATATGGGCCAGGAGACCAGCGGACAGTGTGTGCATCACGGTCCGTGCTCGATCACGGATGTGTGACTGCGGCGTTACTGTCAGCGATCCGGTGCTATTGCGCCAAGTAACTCCTCAATGCCTTTATTACATGGCTCCCAATAATATGAATGGCTGTAGCGAGTGAGCCAACGCTGGGGGTCCAAAGTGCCTTAATACTTTGGCTTATGGGGGAGTCTTACGCACGTAAGCACATGGAAGGATTGTGTGTGTGCCTATGGAGGCCATACCACTCAGTGTTATAGATCTGTAATACTGCCGCCATACAGTGCCTATGTAAAGCCCTGTACTCTCCTTGCAAACAATGCTTATGTGGGAAGATAGCTTCCATAGTACATCACGCGTTTGGAGACGCCACCATTTATCAGGCACAGATTGGCACCGTGCACCATATTACGTAACGGTACAACACAGACCCATAATGCCGCCATCTCTACAAGGAGGAGAAGAAAATTCCCATATATTATACCAGCTGCGTCGATGTATACACAGACCTTAGTAACCAATTAGGCATTTACTCTCGCTAATTGATATTTGGTTGCTATGGATTTTCGTTCTCGGCCAGAAAAATACCTCTACCCTGTAAATGACTGTCATCCCAGTCTGTGTCCTTGATATTCATTTTCTCATTTTACTTTGAGGTCTGATGTAGTAATGGCATCTGATTGGTTTCATCCGTCACAGCACCCCCAGCACGCCGCCCTCTGCCCCCTGATTTGTGATGGCACCTCTGTACCCTGCACACGTCTAGCAACAATGCACCCTCGGAAATATATTAGCATTGCAAATCTCCTGTCTGTGCGAGCAGAACAGTGCTGAGCCTACACACTGCAGCCGCGTGCTGCACACCCGCGACCAGCGCTCACTGACTCAAAATGACTCATAATGCATTACACCCCCCTACACCCATGCAAGGGACCCTGTGGAGGAACCTCTCTACTGAACAACTGCTGGGGGTAAAGGCTGTGACAGCCAGGAGATGGCTGCTCCAGACATGAGACACACAAGGAGCTCACCGGGAATTAGCCGTGACCTTTCAAGGCTATAATTACCGCTAACTATGTATAAGAACGAGAGGAGATGATAGACGGATGGAGGGGTGGCAGCATGGAAGAACGAGGGAAAGGAGTAGTACAGCTATAAGACATTCTCAACATCAGAGAAATCTCATTTCTTTTTATTTGCTCCGAATATAATAAAGGAATGAAAATTCCACAAATTAAGCAGGGGCGTTTTTAAGGGGTGGGGTTTGATTGGCAGATGCAGAGCCGGCCTTAGAGGACCCTCAGATGACCTGGTGTCAGGGATGTCAGGGATCCTGGATCCAAATTGTAGAAAGTCTTTCCGATTAGCTCAAGCACCTTCTTGATTTTTGCATCTCTGTTAAGGAGCGATATCCTTCTCTCTCTAGGACCCAACAGTTACCTCCACCTTCTGCTGCTAATCACACACCTGTGCTGAAGGTTTAAATACATTCAATTGCTGCAGCATGGTGCAGGTGTTAGCTCATACTTGCCTCTGTCCTGTCTTGTTGGAAGTTCTAGCGGTCGGTTAGCATCTTCTCTGAGGTTCCTTAGAGGATTGCTGGCATGACATTTCGATTGTCTTCTCAAGCTAAGTGTTTCCCCTCATTCTTCTTCCCTCTCTGTCTTTAGTTGTAGTTGGGACTAACTAGTGTTTAACCCAACCCCTCCCTAACTAGGGCCTATAGCTAGGGTTAGGCAGGGATTATGCTCCTGCTCGGCGATAGGTGCAGAACCTATATAGGGACGTCTAGGGCAGACAGGTTGACTTTAGATCTGCCTAGGGGTTTCCACTCCCTCTCTTTCCTAGCTCCCTCTTCCCATTGTTGTGCACTTAATTCTCCCTCACCCAGCCTGACACCTGGCATCCAAGATGTGCGACCATCACAAATCTTGGAAAAAAGAAACTTTGGAAAATTGAAAATTGGAAATTTTTTTCCTTTTTTTTTAAAGTAAAAGGCCACAGGTTAGGCTAAAATGTTGCAAAATTTTCCTCCAAAATTTCAAGCATATGTAAAATAGCTTGGAGAAAGGAAAGAAGAGACATTTTTACTGCGTGGTTCTTTTACTTAGGCATTGTGTGTTATGTTTATTTGCACATTGTATGATGCACATGTACGGGCAGCCCTGGGCACATGTTATGAGTGTTGGGTGGTATATGGGGCAATTATAAGACGTTGGTAGAGATGGGAGATAAACAATAGTGCAGGACATGTCAGCATTAAAGGGATGTGTCATTAGAAAATTACCTAATCTTTGTTTACATCAATTTTTTCAATGTCAAACGCTTTTTTTTTGTTATTTCCTTTGCGTATTTATTTAATTTCACTGTCCATAGAAATAAAAAAAAATTAAAAAAAGGTTTTTTTCACACACCGGCCACTGTGACTAATATTAGGTTGAAGCTTCCTGTTCTGTGGAAATCACTTCCCAAAAGTAATCTTATTATCATCACAGGTGTGACTGCAATTACTGAGACTGTACACAAAGTGGGTGAAATAAGTATTGAACACGTCACCAATTTGGCACTTAGGAGATGCCAGTGATAGTTACCACTACCTGGTTCGTAGTTTAAGGAGAAGTTCAGTGTTTGGAATATGCAGTTGGAGAGATTTTCAAGAGATTTCTGCGTGGAGCTGGTTTGTGTGTTTATCCTTATCCTCTCCCATTTGGTTTCTCCATCCTATTCCTCCCCCCCCCCCCCCCGTTTCCTATTCTGTTGTTTTGTGAGTGTATTTGTATGATTGTAGTTTTCTTTTATCCCTGTCTGTTTACCCCTGTCTGTCTAGTTAGTGTTTTCCTATGCACTTGGTCCTCACACCTCCCTGGGTGGGGTAGATTACAGATAAGGGTAAAATAGGAGAATAGCAAGGTTCGAGACCCCAGCACTTCCACCATCCGGGAACAGGGATAGCCTGGGGTGCCCCTAGTTCGATGGATCTGGTAGGTGTCCACAGTCCCTAGTTACTACTTGACAGTATTCTGGTCAGAAGAGACCAAAATTGAACTATTTGGATGCCATAACACACCCCATGTTTGGAGGCCAAAAGGCACAGCCAATTACCCCAAATCACCATACCAACAGTGAAGATAAGAGGTGGTAACATCATGGTGTCAGGCTGTTTTTCAGCATACAGCACTGGTAAACTTCAAATGACTGAAGGAAGGATGAATGGACAAATGAATCAAGAAATTCTTGATAAAAATCTGCTGCCACCTACCAGGATGATGATGAATTGAGGGTGGACATTTGAACAAGACAATGATCCCAAACACACAGCCAAGGAAACTCTCAACTGGTTTCAGAGAAAGAAAATAAAGCTGCTAGAATGGCCGAGCCAATCACCAGACCTGAATCCAATACAAAATCTATGGAAGGAACTAATGCTCAGAGTACATGGAAGAAGCTTTCAGGATTTGAAAAGTGTTTGTGTGAAAGAATGTACCAAAATCACATCTGAGCAATGCCTGCGACTAGTTTCTCCATACAGGAGGCATCTGAAAGCTGCCATCACCAACAAAGGGTTTTGTACGAAACACTCAATAAATTTCAGTAAGAGTGATCAATACTTTATCCCTGTGTTATTTCTCATTTTTACACGTAACTTAATGGACATCTATGGTTTGATTTCTTTGTCTGTGTGGATTGGATGTGTTGTTACCGACATCTGGTGAGAATTTCATGGCAATAGTACCTGTGCAAATATATTTATTTTGAAAATTGATAACGTGTTCAGTATTTATTTCACCAGCTGGATATATACAGCGTACACATATATTAATACAGTCTTCAGCATAAATGAGTACATTCCATTCGAAAAGTAAGATTTTGAACAATTTCTCACTGAACAAAAGAACAATTTCCAAAATTTTGACAAGGCTGAGTTTGATAAGATATTTTTTAACCCATAACATGGAAGTAAGATAAATAATAAAACCTTCAACACAAAATCTTCAGTTTTACTTACTGTATATTAGTTGATGCAAAAATGAATACACACATCAAAAAAATGACAAAAAAATGAACTACATCAAAATTTTGAGCATCGTTCCTGTATGTATTCAGTGAGATATTGACTGCTATGTCACTTTGTACTACACGGGGTGTACTCATTTATGCTCCATCCCCTCCCTTTACTACGTGAGCCAATATAACCCTCTCTGTGCAACATATTTATCAATAGGGTGAACACTACATGGATAAATTTGACTTTGGCTTAAAACACCAGGTTAGATCCATTCCAATTTATTTCTAAGTAAAAAAGTGGAGAATTTAAAAAAAAAACAAAAAAAACCGCTACTTTACCTGACTTCTATGTAAAAAAAAAAATAGAACAAAAGCTTTATAAATGTGTCGCTGATGCTGAACATCATATTCTCCAGTGAATTTACACCAGACAATTAATAAATTGATAAATCTCACATACGCAACTCTAAATCCAATTTCAATGGAATTACGAGGAAAAATTACTGCCTGCAGCCACCACTAGGGGGAGCTCACTGCAAAGGGATTTAGTAGAAGCTGTAGAAATCCTGAGTATTTAACCCATTTATTACCACTGCGCCATCCACAATACCCTTTGCTTATTTAGTATAAATAAAAAAACACTGTATAATCACCGGCATCCTCTTCTTCTGTCACGATGGAGGACACTCTGTGACCACGCTGCCGCACTCTGTGATCACCTTACACCATCACCCCCATCATTTTCCTGTGATTACACTGATTGCCTTCCTGTGATCACTCCCTCTCTCAGCTAATTAACTTCTTATGATGAACTCACTTTGGGATGTCAGAATGGACACCATTATACCTTCTTATGTCGGTCACCAAGAAGTCTTAAAGGGTTATTCCCATCTTCTTAGATGGATATTGTCAGATATTGCTCTTGTAAATACATGCACTTTTGCAATTTACTGCTTATTAAAATTTGGAGCCGTTCTTGAGATATCAACACTTTTCTTTTGTTTCCAACTTGTTGCTTAGGAGACCGACCACCGCTGCTGTCTGGCTTATAAACACAGTACTGAAGCTGGCGGGGTTTAGGAGGTAATGGCGCACTCCAGTGATTCTGGCTAGCTACAAACAATGCTTACAAGCTCAATAGAAAAAAGCTTGCAAGCGCTGCGCATGTTTTGTTGTCTGGCTGCGGTGGTCGGTTTCCAAAGCAACAAGCTGTGATCAGAAAAAAGGGTTAATATCTCAAAAACGGCTGAAAATTTTAATAAGCAGTACATTGAAAAATTGCTTGTATTTGCAAGCTCTATCCGATAATACCCATTTATGAAGATGGGAATAACCCTTTAAATTAGACAATTCACCTTTTTATGGTGCTGCTTTAGAAGCCCACCATTAGTATCCCATCCAGGTGGAGAGGGTGCACGGTTGGGCTCCTGGTGGCATTGGAGGAGGTATGGATTTTGCAGATTCTGGACCTATAACCCCTTCGATGCTGTGGTCGAACGCAATGTCTAAGTGGTTTCAGAGCATTTTAGGGTTCATATTATGACAGTAAGACCCCTGTCGCCCACTTTTCGACTGAATCAAACTAACATGACCATAGGGTTGTATGGCAGAACAGAATAGTGTGATCGCAGCTCTGCAGATAATTCAGCACAATGAAACCTTTATGTTTTTATTCTTTGTCGATGCCTTGCACCCTTGTCACAACAGATTAATAGATTTATTTTCAATTAAGACTAATTTTATATTCTCCTAAAATCCATTATTAGACTAATTAGGATGAAGAGAATTATGTTGGAGCTTTTACATACTGAAGATACATTTCCACTCTGCAGAGATCACCGCCTTCCACACAACAGAATTTCGCTTTATCCACAAAGCCAATCATCCCATAGCGAAGTCTGCCACCTGGTGGTGGGCGAGTACATTAAAGGGGGTCTCCGTCTCACAAATGTCAATGGATTTAAAGAGCACGCATAATGCTCTGACAGCTTGATATAGTCCATGTAAAAATCAGCTGAGGTGGGCGCAGCATTACCAAAAAAAAAAGACTCCCCACCCCTGCTTTAGATCATGAAAACAGATAGAAGCAATTTAGTGATGTTTTAGCCTCACTATATATATCCCTGTGCTAATCCCACCAGAAAAGCCTATTTGTGGGTGGGAGTTTGTTACAAACCCCGCCCCTTTGACCATAGAGATCAGCAGGACTGCTGACTAGTATCAATGAGAAAATCAATTGAATAGAATTTGTGACAAAGTTTTAGGAATCAGTCACTCAGTAAAGGTTCACATGAGTTCGGGCGAAGCTGGCCGGGTTTCCCCATAATACCCTATAACTGTCACATCACATGGTATAACATAGTCTATCAACATGACTGTCATAGCCTGTATAAAAGCCGAGGCAGGGAATGCAGCAGCTGATTTGTGGTGACTCTGGATAGTGAGAGGCCTTCACAGCTCAGCAAGAGAGATATGAAGAGAAAGCCATACATACAAACAGCTCTGTCATCCTATTCTGTGCTGGGGAGCGCTGAGCTGTCGGTGCATTAATTGACAGCTTGATTGACCTATCTGAGACTGGTAGGTGCAGAGATTTCTCCAGGTGCTCCTGGTTCTTGGTAATTGTCCTGCTATTTAGGTGAGCTGTCTGGCCCAGATCACTGCCAGTCAAAAGCTTGCTCTAAGCTTGTGCTCTCTGTTGTGTGTTCGCCTGATCCCTGTGATGTAAGTTCTGATCTTCTGCTTCTGACCTTTGGACTGTGTTCTGACTACCCGTTTGTTATTGCACCTTTGCATCTGATATTCTGTTGCTCGCCTTTGGACCGTGTTCAGACTACCCGTTTGTTATTTCCCCTTTGCATCTGATCTTCTGCTTCTGACCTTTGGACCGTGTTCTGACTACCCGTTTGTTATTGCACCTTTGCATCTGATATTCTGTTGCTGTCACGTTACTGGCGATACAGGACTGGAAGTCAGTGGCCGGAGCAGAAGTGTGCAGGTGAGCGGACCAAGGAAGGACTTCTGGAAGTGCCGTATATGGCGGTGGTGGTTCACTATGTTGGCAGATGCCGGAGCCCGCCCGAGCACGGGCCGGCCGAGATCATACACAAGCACCAAGTCCGTTTAGGTGAATAGAGTCGGAGGTAGGAACAGCAGGGTTTCCACAAGAGACAGGAAGATGTCAGCAGAACACCTTCCAGATCAGGAGCTCAGATAATGCTTCACTCAGTTAGACTGAGCACCACAATATACTCAGCAACAGGAAGCTGCACAGGGCCAGGTATATATAGCAGGTCCAATCAGTTTTAATCAGGGCGAGAACAATCAACAGAGCAGGTGATGATCTCTATCCCAGACGAAATTCATATGGTTTCAGGCTGAAGTTATTCAAGTTCCGAAATAGCTCCACAGCAAGGGAACAGACCAGCAAGCCATGGCTCACAGGTTCAAATCCTAACAGTTGCTTGCCTTTGGACCATGTTCAGACTACCCGTTTGTTGTTGCATCTGATATTTTGTTGCTCGCCTTTGGACCGTGTTCAGACTACCCGTTTGTTATTGCCCCTTTGCATCTGATCTTCGGCTTCTGACCTTTGGACCGTGTTCTGACTACCCATTTACTATTGCCCCTTTGCATCTGACATTTTGCTGCTGGACCGTGTTCAGACTACCCATTTGTTATTGCCCATTTGCTTATCCACTATTTCTCTGGTATTCTAACCCTGGCATGTGACCTGACTTACGACTTCGTATTTTCCCTTGGTTTACTACATGCTGTTTTGGTATTGACCCTGGAACGTCTGACTTCGCTGACTCACGGCCTTGTTCGTGGGTTGTGACTAACGTCACAGAACCTCAGAGTGTTATGCGTGTCTTTTCTGGCTGCAATTCAATCACCCATTACTTTTTTTTTTCGATTGCGCAGAAGCAAGCCACCAATATTGCTGGAAGTAAAAATGATATGTTCAGGTCACTTTGACATTACTAAGGTTGCTGAAGTGCTGAAAAGGGACTGGGTATCATCTAAGGGATCCTCAGAGTGTGATGCGCGTCTTTTCCTTGAAATTGGAAGCTTGAAGTACCTTTGATTTTCGGCAAATTGAAATCAAATTTTCCTGCTGACTTCGGCGAATTTGAACTTGAGAAGGTTTGCCATTCACTATTGACACGTAAGTGCACGCCGGGGTCTTCTAT
Source organism: Oophaga pumilio (assembly GCA_009801035.1). NCBI lineage: Eukaryota > Metazoa > Chordata > Amphibia > Anura > Dendrobatidae > Oophaga > Oophaga pumilio. Next base: position 92,526 of record VIAB01008280.1, read on the forward strand.
CTCAGATGGTGAGATGTTGGGGTGTCAACCAGAGTTGGAAGAGCATGAGGGGCAATTGAACCTCCTTCTACGTACACCCCCTATCAGCTAAGGTTGTTGAGTAAAATAGTCACCAGAACTAAAGACTTGACGCAATGGATGATGTTGCTCCTGTGGTACGGAAGACTTGATAACATGTAAGATGACTAGCAGCCGACCTTACACTGCAGCTCCGGCACCACGAGCACTCAGGATGGATGTGATATGAAATAACAGGCATTTGACATTACTATGTCAACAGTTTAGAATTGTGGATGAAAAGAACATTCTGTTGTCATGGTGATCTCCTGGTAAACGACCACATGATTCCACATGTAGTAACAAATAAAATCGAAAATCAGCATCGGCAAAATGCGTCAGAAGAGGCAGACAATGCACCGCATGGAAATTGGGATTTGTTTGTATCCATCACCTGCATAAATATTCCATTAGGCTCATGATTCATTCTTTGTCATGTATACACGTACCCCAGACTGAGCACGCTGCCAGAAAATAACGGGAGGAATAAGGGAAAAAAATACTTGTTATTATTTAAAGGGGGAGAAACTAGAAATATACGTTCTCCGGGGTCATAAAAAATTTCATCTCTGGGGGTCCGACCGATACCTCCAGAGACTGGAATGATTGAGCATACGCACCTCAATTCCATTCATTCTCTATGGAGGTGTGTATGCTCAACCTTCACACTATTCAGGTGGGGAACTGGAGAGCCTTGTTCTTAGGATCAATAAAGGTCCGAGCGATCAATATCATAGGACCACAGAGAAGGTACAATTTCAGTGTTTGGGTGGGTTTTCTCCTTTTAAAAAATAATAATAATATAATAATAAAACCAGCAATAATCCAAAAATTTACTTTCTCCGTCGCCTGAAAGATTTTGATCACTGAGGATCCCGATATTGGATGCTGGTGGTCCGACTGCTGGGATTCCCAGCGATACTAGAAAAAGGGGGTCTGCACAGCCTGGTCTGAATTTAGCGGAGGTTGAGCATGTGAACCTCCATTCCCTTTCATTCTCTACAGGACTGACAGAAGTTACAGAATGAAAAGGGTGGATGTACGCAAGCTCAAACTTGGGAGCAGTGGTGGTCCCAGCAGTCGGGACCCTCATCCACCAATTAATATGGAATCTAATATATAAAGCTGAATGTATGTATGTGGGTAT
>VIAB01008281.1:18533-34998 GCA_009801035.1 Oophaga pumilio
GGTATAGGCCCTGTCCAAGATGGTGGCGGTTCCTTTCCTCACAACATTGTACTTGTCCCACCCCTATAAGCTGATCAAAAGGACTCAGCTATTATCCAGCAAGTGCTCATTTTTCCTGCAGTGTCTCTCAGGAAAAATAAAACATTACACAGTTCCCACTGAAATCAATGGATTGTGTATGGAGCAGATGGATATACTGGGTTATCTGGAGGAAAAGGTTTTCTGGAGGTCAAAACCAGACCTCTCCATTAGGTGTAAATTTTGAGACAAACCTTACTATGTAAATTACAGGAATTTAAAAAGTTAAAGTCATTTCAATAAAGGACGCAAGTAAGTGAAGAGTGAAATAATGCAAACTGATGTCAACTGCATCGCCTCACTAAGACTTTCCATGGACCCAATAACGTGATGCAGCCAGCCAATCATAGTAATGTCAGTAGCCAACATGGCTACAGCATTACCGTTACTGGCACTTAATCCCCGCATGCCTAATAGCTGAATATCAGCTGCAAAACATGCAGAGCAGTCAATCGAGCATGGCGCCCGAGTTTCAGGATACTCGATCTGAGTATCTAGCGTCTCGGCACCAGGATGCTCGATCGAGTACCGAGCACGCTCGCCTAACACTATAAGCTACTAAAGGTTCCAGTGAGCACTATTGAGGCCATAATCTGGATGTGGAAAGAGAATCATTTCTCCATAAATCGGCCAAGATCAGATGCTCACTGCAAGACTTCAGATAAAGGAGTGAAAAGAATTATCAGAAGAGTTGTCCAAGAGCCAAGGACCGCCTGTGGAGAGCTACAGAAAGACCTGGAATCAGCAGGTACAATTGTCTCAAAAAGCACAATAGGTAAGGCACTCAACCACCATGGCCTGTATGCACATGTGAGGCCGGGGGCCTCCACTGTTTCCATGTCCTTAGCTCCTGGATCAGTTGCACACACATCAGAGGATATTCGGTTTGCTTTAACAAGTTCAACTTTACTGGACAGTTCAATTAAATCATTCTTTAACACGTAATATTTAGCACAGCTCCATCCGGTTACAGTTCCATAAACACAGTACATTTCAAACCTTTGCTTGCGTTCAGTTCAGGCTATTCCTACACTTTATCCTCTTGTCAGCCCCAGAGATTTCCCATCCGGGGCCCACATCACTCCTGAGATACGTTACAGCTCCCCCTCGCAGTTCCTCATCCTGCTTTCTTTGGAAGGGATTAAGGCTGTAGGCCCTAGATGTTACAGAAAGATCTGCAGGAAATTTGGTACAACCTCATGCTGCCAGAAGGTTCTGTACTCCATGTGCCTCCAGCCCACTGCACCTTGAATTTCCACTTGTCACAAACCTCATATTTTCTCTAACTAAACCAGGAAGTGATTCTCCTTTTGATTTTACCCTGCCCCATCCCATGCTGGGCTGGTCCCAAACTTTTAACTGTATACTATTCTATTACTATTACTTTACATTAGTAAGGCCCACCACTACCTTATCTATCCTAATGTTCCTATCAATCACTAACTAAGCACTAATCTATTTTCTACACTTTCCCTACTCCTGAGCTGAGCGTACCAGGTTACATTAGGCATTATCAATACAGTACCCACACAACAGCATCAGTCATCATATAGTAGACACATTACACTCTGCACAATAAAATGTAATAAACCATATGTCATAGTTCACATTACGCAATTTGTTTCCTTCAGGGGTAGGTACACGACAGTCTCTGTCACAACCTTACACATGCTCACCATGCAAGACTCCATTGCTGAACAAAAAGCATTTTGAAGCATGTTTAAAATAACCTTTTGATAAGTTTGTGAAATACTGGTAAAATATAGTCGGGTCAGATAAGACCAAAATTGAACTCTTTGGATGCCATAATACACACCATGTTTGGAGGCCTGTGAGATATGGGAAAATGATATCTAAATGATATCATTTTAATTTCTGATGAAATTCCCCATCAAGATAAAGTTTTGCCCAAAAATACTTGCTTCATACCACTCAACCCCCCTACCTTGGCATTCATTCCCCAGGATCATAGTTTTCCTTTAATTAACTCCAAGAACAAGCCCTTTGAAGCTCGGGTCCCCACCACTTATCACAAGGGTGTGAACTTTCCTGCAGGCCCAGCCAAACTGGATTCCTTTGTCTGATTAAAGCACATGGAAACAGCCTGGGACAACAGATCCCAGGTTTACCAGTGCAAGGCTCTGAGATATTAAATCTGGAAAATTACCTATAATAACAGAATGCAATATCTCTGAGACTAGCCGATCACATAATTGGAGTCGGCATTCTTTTCCCCACACTTTCTCATACCATTTAGCCACCTCCAGAACCCTGCATTATGGAGTTATAAAGCTTAGCCACCAGGAATTATATACAGTAGCCATATTTAGTCTCTATGCGCAGATAAAATCCAGCGGAACCTAGTGTCGATGCCACTGACCCATTTGGAGCTACATGTGGAAAGTTATGAGCCTCCATGGTTCTGGACAGAAAATCATATTCTCAGATATGGGAGGAGAAAGGCTGCACAAACCCAGGGGTGGGTGCAGAGTGTGGAAGGGAGCAGCCTAGGAGATATAAGGCAGCCCCTCATTTTGGACTTAGTTTTTCTACTGGCAGGAGGATCCATTACCTGACAATGCCAAGGGAACCACGTAACTAAGATCCATCAGCGCCTCCCTGTGGTCACATGCTACATAACATGGTAATTGCAACCTATCTATACCCTACCCTTGGCACTACACTCTTGACTGCATACTTGTATATTGTTCTGTATATATATATACCTGTATATTTCTAGTGCGCCTTTTCGGCGATTAAATATAAAATTAATCTTGTGCTGCTCTTTTATCTCGATTCATGAATCCCCACATCTACACGCTCGGTTGTTTATCTTATACGCTACCCGGGTTGGTTTCTGACCTGATATAAGCCTGCTGTCTGACGGGGCTTATTTCAAACAAGGAACTGGTGGCAGAAATACTATACTGTGTTAGTGAGGATTTCTGGCAGTGACAGTCGGGAGGTTTACATATATATATCCCCAGCCTGGTCTTGTGATGTATATCCCCCCTCACTGTAAGTGCCTCAACAAATCGTACCTATAAGGAAGCCTTTCCGGTGACTATTTGCCCTCGGTGCAGTTCCCTGACTGACTTGGGGTGGTGCCGGACAGCCAATCCCTGCTGGGTCCTTCTTTCCCCTCCCCTGAAGTGAGCAAAGTCGACACCCTCTTCCTCTGTGCAATTCATCACAAGGCCTAAAGGCACTGCATATCACCCCGAAAACACCATACCAACAGTGATGTTGGGAGGGATTTGAATATCATGGTATGGGGCTGTCATTCAACATACAGAATTGGCAAACTTTATATACATGAAGGAAGGATAAATGGACAAAAATGTACAGAGACATTATTGATAAAAAAAAAATCTGCTACCATCTACCAGGACAATGAAGATGAAATGAGGCTAGACATTTCAGCAAGGCAGTGATCCCAAACACACAGCTGAGGAAACTCTCAATTGGTTTCTGAAAAGGAAAATAAAGCTGCTAGAATGGCCCAGCCAATCATTTGACCTGAATCCAGTAGAAAGTTTATGGCAGGAACTAAAGCTCAGAGTTCATAACAGGAGCCCCCAGGATCTTCAGTATTTGAAGAGTTTTGCATGAAAGAATGGGATAAAATCACACCTGAGCAATGCCTGTGACTAGTTTCTCCATGCAGGAGGTTTCTTGAAGCTGTCATCACCAATAAAGGTTTGTGTACAAAGTATTAAATATAGTTCAGTAGACGTGTTCAATACTTTTTTTTCTCTCTGTCAGTTTTCATTATTACACAAAACTTAATTTATGGACATCTATGGTTTGAATTATTTGCCAGTGTGAATTGGATGGGTTGCTACTGATATCTGGTGAGAATTTCATGTCAATATTTATGTAGGAAATTGGTGACGTTACTTATTTCACCTGCTATATAGAGAGCAAAGTGTGGCAGCAGGCCGCAGTATACAAACAAAACAGACAAGCACAATTAAATGTCTACATTTTTTTCATTTTCTTTTTTTATATATATGTAAACAAAATTTAACCCCTGTATCAAAATTGATGTAATAAGAAATGTTAGGTGGGTGGAGAACCAATAAGTCAATACCCGCAACATTATGTTATGTGTGCAGATGTAAAATTTGAATAGTAAAACAGGTGCGACACACACTTTGGAGATTTTTTTGTATTTTTATAATACAATTATGTCTGTAAAACATATTGTGCTGTCTTGCTGTTGCTTTCTGGTGCATTAAATTGAACCTGTCATTAGTTTTTTTCCATATAAAGTAGGGCCAGCATGCGTCGGGAGCATCTGTGGCAATTTTTCCTGTGGGTGGGGTAATGTGTGGTAAATGGATGTAAGTGCCCCCACACGCATACACACACTCAGTACACAGTTAAGAAATTTAAAGGAACTTCCCCAGGAGTCATAATTGTTACAGATCTGGTGAGATTGTTCCTTTATTTATTCTATATGGTATGTTTTGTTAACAACACTGTCCTTGCTTCATTCATATGGATAAGTACTGTACTTTCCAATAGTTTTGGAAACGTTTCACCAATGTATATGTCTGTTTGTCTATTTTGCAGTAGCCAGTCGGCTTTTTGTCTATTAATTATTAACAGTTAAATTTTATGATCATCTACCGTGAACCTTTTTAGGCGCTTTAATTGTCTAAAGAACACCTGTATCTATAGGTTTCTAGTTGTCTTTCTCTTCCTATCTCCGCTCCATTTAGATGTGGTTCTTCAGAGCCCCATTCTCACAGTCGGTAGGGATCCCAATTTCTGACCCCCAAGTAATTCAATTAAAGGAGGATTTCTTAACACAATGTAACATTAACTCCATTTGGGTTGATTTTTCTGTTTGCAGATGGTGACTGGTATTTGTGCCACATAACCATTGTTGTACCGAGAGAGGAAAGCTTGGAGTGGACCATGTACCCGTTCCCTTACCTGGCTTGTGTAGACCCTGAAGCGCCAAAAGGCACTATTGTATACCAGCTATTGGCACATTACTACAATGACGAGAGCTCTGGGGGTGGCATATCTTACCATCTTATGGAAGGTAGTATCAAGCTCTACAACAAAATAAGGACTTTTCTTAAAGGGAATCTGTCACCCCAAAAATGCCATATCAAGTAAAGATATGGCTGAATAGAGTGTCCCATAACTAAGCTAACGGTGGGTATCATATATCATGATACCCCCGTTTTCATAGCAAAATACCTTTTTAAAGTTGGTGATTGTACGTGTCAATCACTGCAGTCAGGTCAGGAGGGCAGCGGTTTTCATGTCCTCCCCCGCCCCCGCTCCTCGTCATCTGTTGCGTATCGCCGTCTGTGAATACCACAGACGGCGTTAGGTTCCCGCAATTGCGCAATTCAAAATTCTGCCCGGCGCATGCGCAGTATGCTTTGCCCAACAGTGGGCAAAGCATAAAATGACTACAGCGCATGCGCTAGTCTTTCCTTGCCCCGGAAATTACTGCTTGCCTTGGACGACTTCCGGGGCAAGGAAAGACTAGCGCATGCGCTGTAGTCATTTTATGCTTTGCCCACTGCTGGGCAAAGAAGACTGCACACGCGCCGGGGCCCTGCTTCACCGCTCAATCGCGGAAGCATTACGCTGTCTGTGATATTCACAGACAGCGTTACGTGAAGAAGTGGAGAAGCTGGGGGGGGGAGGAAGCGAATAACCGCCGCCTTCCTGACCTGACTGCAATGATTGACACCACGAAATACCAAGTTTACAAAGGTATTTTTCTATGAAAACAGGGGTATCCAGATAAAATGAAAATGAACATAGCTTAGTTATGGGACGCTCTATTCAGGCATATCTTTACTTGATATGGCATTTTTGGGGTGACAGATTCCGTTTAAATGTGGCACAAAATTCTTTTTAACTTTATATTATATCTTATCAAGCATTATACAGGTATCTGAAAAACGTTTCCAATATTTACTACTATTTTGTCTTACTACTCCAATAACTGTAGAATACCCTAAAGGGTTTTTTGTCTACAGCTCCTATGCAAAGCAATGGCCATCTGAAGTTTGATAAAAATCACAAAAGTTTTCAAAAGTTATATTTTGCTTTGTTCTGACCTTTTTGCATTCTATAAAAGGTGCCGACCAACGCTTCAAAGTAGATAAAGATACTGGAGTTATTAGTACAACAGGTTTACCATTAACATGGAACAAGGAATATGCCCTGACCGTTCAGGCCACCGACAAACATGCAAAGAAGAGTCCCTACGCTTCTATCTCCATCCTGGTTGGATTACGGCCACCACAATTTACCAATATGACGTACAGTGTGTTTGTCCCAGAGACCACAAGTATTGGAGAGAAGTAAGTAGAAACCTCAATTATGCTGCTATGACATTTCATGTAGCAAATCGAAGAGACTTGACAAAACTTCAGTCCAAGGAAATGAACATGTAAGGTTACTGCAACGCCTCATTCAGACGTCCGTTTTTCACGTACATGTTCTATCTGTATTTTTCACAGATAGAACACAACCAAGTGTTCGCTGTTTTTTATCTAATTCTCTGATCTAACTCGCCCATTGAAACAACGGGTCAGAGAAAAAACAGGTGCCATCTATGTATCATCTAAATGCTATATATTTTTTTCCTGTTTAATGGGTAGGAGAAGCATAGAATTTTTTTTTGTAGATGAAGAATAACAGTAGAAATACTGATGATAAATTGAAGACATGGATGAAAATCAGATCAAGTGCTCAGATGGAAATCTGTCCAATATTTTTTTAAAAACAATGGATGCATAAATGAGGCTTTACAGGGGTTTTTCAATTATGTAAAATTGATAGCCTGTCCTAAGTATAACTCATTAGTATTAGATACTTGGAGATCTGATTTCCAGCAAACGAACATTTATATGTCAAGTAGGTCAAGTGAAAAGAGGAAGGTCCATTATGTCAGCCAGTTTTACCAGCCGGGCAAAACAATCGGTTTGTTTTCCCCTCAATTATCTAATCTTTTTCTTGGGCCCATCGCCTATGGAGAGTGAAGACCCACACAGGTTTTTGTCACCGAAAATCAAATAGGACAGAACAACTTTATTTTTTTCTTGTAGGATGGCGGTTGTGGAGGCCGTGTCCTTCCAAAGCAAATCTATCACTTACACCTTACTGATGAATCCAAATGGCTTGTTCACCATTAACCAAGAGAGCGGGGAGCTGAGCCTGACACATGCTGTGGATTACGAGAGTGAACATCATCTTTATCACTTGTTGGTGAAGGCTCTGGAGGCAGAAAATGGACTCAGCAGTGTCACTGAGGTATCGGCTGATCGGGGCCAGATTGTCATTGGGTCAATTAAATAATCTACTTAAGATTTCCAAGGGCTTTTAATCAGGAAATATATGTAGGTGTCACGGGTGTGACAGAGGCTGCAGACAGTTGTACTGCATCTGGTTGCAGAATGTCTCAGTGCAGACTAGTGTCCACCTCCCCCGGCCTTAATGGTGTCACCTGGATCTGGGTGTTTATAACTCCCAACTTCTTGTTAGGAGTTGCAGGTGTTATTTCCTATTTGCAATTCTCTTTTAAAGCTTGGAGCTGTAGCAGTCTGGTAGTGTCCTCTTGGAGTTTCGAGGGCCTCGGCATTTCAATCTGAGTCTACTCAAGCTAAGTGTCCCCCTGATTTCATTTATCCTTACTGTCTTTAGTGTTAGTGGGATTGACTAGCCCTCATCCTTCCCGGTGCAGGGCTTATCGCCAGGGTCACACAGGGATTAGGTATACTGCTTGGCGATAGGTGCGGAACCTATATAGTGACGGTAGGACAGACAGAGTGACGTTAGATCTTTCTAGAGGTCTCCACTTCCACCTTCCCTAGTGTTTTGTTCCCCTTCCCTTATCCCTTTGCTTTGCAGTTAGTCTGTCCTTACACTGTGCGTGACAGTAGATGACGTAAGGTCATATATAAAACAGAGGTGGCCTCATAAAAAAATCTTTCAATTGGTCCATAAGGATAGATTATCAATATCTTGTGACCAAACATCCCTTTTAACTCTTTCCATAGACAATAAATGTCCAAACAGTCCGTGTTCTACTCTGCAGTGGTGTACTTATAAGTCACTGGCTAATAGAGTAATTATTTCAATAATTTCCAATTGTTTTAGGCCAGATTTCTGTTGTAAACTATTTGATGAATCCACCCTCTAGGGTTTCATTAAGCTTGTGTTATAGTTTTGTCTTGTAATTATCTTAATACCCAGGTCATAGTACACATCACCGACGATAACGACTGCTCCCCCGACTTCCATAAGTCGATTTACAGCCTGGACAACATTGTAGAAAATATTCCTGTGGGCACATCCATCTTACAAGGTGCAGTGTTTCTCTCAATTCCCACCAAGCCGCAGACGTCCTCTGTTTCTTGTGCATTTCTATAGATAATATATGTCCATAACAGACATTATGGTATTTGTACATTAGTTGCAGCTCAGGACTGTGACTCCGGGAGCAATGCAGAGATTTCTTACTTCACCCAGAGCTCTGAATTCGCCATCACATCACAAGGAGTCATCCTGTCCAAGCGAGGACTAGACTACGAACAAGCCAACCACATGTATGAGTTTGTAGTGATTGCTGTAGACAAAGGAAACCCTCCCCGTACAGGAACAGCTTCAGTGCGTCTGCGGATGTCCAATATCAATGACGAAGCCCCTGTTTTCTCCCGAACTTTGTAAGTACCGTTATCTTATACCATTAATATCCAATATTTCAGTGGACTGCAAACACAGACAATTTTGGTGCAAAGAAACTGGTAAGACTCTGCTCACATGTCCAGTTGTCATCCATTTGTAACATGTCTAGTATTAAAAATGGATCCTTTACAAAGGGAGCAAAAGCAATCAAAATGGAAACTGGAAACAGACACTTTGGTTACTGTTTTACATTCATTTTTGTTTTCTTTTAAAACGGAACCTGTCACCTTTTGAAAGCGCTACTTGCCTCCATATATAACATTAATTTACAAAATAATGGCGTTACAATGCTTTCCAGCCGCTTTCCTGTACGTGCAGCTACTGGGAGAAAATGAACCTAGTTCCTCCCTGGAGCCGCTGGTTTTTAGTCATTGGAGCATGCACGGAGCAGCTCCAGTCACTGCTCACAGCGCCCTCACTGTACTGTGAGCGGCAGTAGTAAGTACACCCCGGCACTTTGATTGACTGCTCACTCTGCACAGATACACTGCAAAGAGAGCCATCAAATTGCCAGGTCATGCTTACAGTCGCTGCTCATAGTATAGTGAGAGGTGCATGTAGTCCCTCTGTGCACATCCTATGACTATGAAAGCGGGCGGCTCCCGGCAGGGAATAAGTTGATTTTATTCCATTAGCCGAACTTTTAGTAAGACGGCCGGACAGCATTGTGACGCTGTTCACATGCAAATTAACCCATGCAAGTAGGATTTTTCGAGGTGACAGGTTCCATTTAAAGAGTCCATTTTTACTAGAGGTGTTTCTAAACACATCTGAGGGCAATTCATTAAGACTGGCGTAGCACTATTGCGTACTATGCCAGTTTGCTGGAGTACAAGGTGCCAAATTCTTAATAAGGCGCACACCACTTAGTGAATTTGGCACATCTTCTTAGTAGCATGCGCCTTCATGCGCCGCACCAAAAATGCAGTATTAGTATTTTTGATGTAGGAAACGCTGGCACATTTAATGAATAGGACAGGCGGTCACTCCCTGTCCCGTCCTGACCTATTTTGATGGAGCTGATTCAATCTACCGACGGCATCAGACCCTTCTTGAATTTTTCAGTGAATCAACCATCATAAAGTGATAGAGCAGAGAGTGACAGTAAAGAGTCCTTGTTTACCATGATCATTAAAGGAAACCTGTCATGTCTGGAAACAATTTGTAACCCATTATAAGCCTTTGTAATCACTCCCTGACACTTTTATTGTCAGCCTGCTTTGTGCACACATACACTACACATGCATTGTGGAACAGGCTGTCAATCAAAGTGCTGGGGAGTGATTACAGCGCGCTGACTGTACAGTGAGTGACTGTAACTGCTCCCAGCACCGACCCAATGACTTGATAGCGTATTGGGAGGAAATATGTTAATTTTCTCCCTATCTTCACTGCTCTTGTAAGGCAGCCGCGTAAAACGGTTTTAATGCTATTTACCTGCAGATTATCCTAGTTCTGTTTTTTTCCCTTTAAACCTTCTTTTCTCTTGATGTAGATCTCTTGTCTTGGGTACAAGGCAGCCCCAAGTATGGACAGATTTCCATATTGCCCATTCATACTGTATATGAATGTACTGTATATCTATATATGAATGGTGGATCTTGTGGTATCCACTGTATATAGAGATTTAATCTCGTCTGTCATGATAATGAGACTACGGAAAACATTTCTGTACCGAAGAGGAAGCGTGAGTCTAACGTAAAGCCTAGTGGCCAGTGTGAAAATGGCAAGATTTCTGATTTTTGATATGTGATATGAAAAATTAAAATAAATAATGAAAAAAATATAAAAAAAACATTTAACAATTTTTGATTTAAAGACATGATTTTCTGATGCCGCATTCCCTTTAAGTAGTTATTCATGAAGAATTCACTTACATATCTCTTGATAATTGTTTCTCACAGTCTGCTATCTAGTGATCATGATCATGTCTATGTGATCATTTCTAGATATAAGACTTTCTTGTCAGAAGATGCTGGTCCTAACACCTTGGTGGCCACAGTCCATGCAAAAGATCCCGATGGAGACAGCGTAGCATACTTCATTGTTGAAGGAAATGAAGAGGGAAACTTTGACTTGAACAGTCAGAAAGGTAGAAAAATACCCAATTTCCAAGCAAACGCATAAAGAATTCTACCACTATATGTTGACTAATTGATTATACTGTGTCTTATATGAGCACTCGTCATTCAATGCGTTCCGCAGGCATCTTAAAACTACGAGGAACGCCGCTGCCAAGGCTGCTGAGGACTCAGTATGTACTGAACGTCTCCGCAGTGGATGATAACTCCTCGGGGGGACCCTCAACTTTTAGCAGCTTCACCCACGTAATTATAGGGATAAACAATGTTAATAATCACAAGCCGATCTTTCGAGAGGTAAGACGATCTTTCGAGTGGTAAGCTAATCTTTCGAGAGGTGAGCCGACCGTGCCAGATGTGTACTGACATTGAAAACATTCACTTGTTTATTCTAAAATTGCGTATATACTGAAAGAGACATTGTTGTTTTAATTTTTGTTCCCCTAAATTAATAATAATCATGAATATGAACATTTTTTAATACGTTTTTACAGAGAAATCAGCTTTTTCCTGGACTGCTAATAATAAATTCTCAAAATTCTCAATTCTCAGGTTGAATCTGTGTTCAGTGAATACAGACTTTCCCAGAGACTGGAGATGACAGTTGGTGAACTTGCAGCAGAATGTCTTTGTCCTCCTCCCTCCTTCTCTTCTCTCCATAGAATTTTAAAAGCACAAACTGACATCTTCTACCTCAGTAATGGGAAAATCCGTCTTGACTGAATACCCTTGAACTGAGAGTGAAAGATGAGTCCAGAAGGAGAAAGAAGCAAATTTCTCTGATAAGATAAATTACAAAGTTGCTCATTTTCATGTGTCCTATTGACTTATGAAATAAAAATTAAAATGATGGTTACACTTGAACAAACCTGTGGCGTACCATCAAAGTTCAATAATCCGTGTTCTTGTTTTGAACTGTACCATATGTGAGGGGCACAGCCAGGGCCGTAGTCATTGCTCACATACAGTATGTGTCTGCTGTAGCACACCCTGGCCACCCGCATCACATACACAAAGTCTCACTGTTTTACTTTCTTGGTACTCGAGGCCTCCTTTAGTTGCAGGAACACTTCTTCGTTTAATCTGTCACATAAAGAGGCAGAGTCCAAATTCAACTTCAAACGAAAAACTTTACTTGCATTCAATCACAGCACGTCCTTATTAGATACAACATCAGCATAGAGTTCTGCACAGTCCATATCCTTCTCTTTCCCTGTGCTCTAACCCCATGTCCTTCAGTTGGTACCTGGGTCATATTGTCCTCCCTGTTCAGCTTCACTATGTTTAGAAGTTCCCTGGTCCGTTTCGTCCCAGACACAAGGGCATCTGCCCATGCAGTGAGCTGCCACATGATGGAGCGACCTGCCTGTAGGTTCTGCTGCACATCTGGCCCACTGGCCCTGGACGGCTGGGCTTCTCACTTAAACGTTACGGAGTTGCTGTACTGCACAGGCTCTAAAGCCCACCTGAGCCATCTGGGCGCCCTGGTCCTACTAACTATAATCCAGGAAGTCCTCCTGCTTAACCACAACAGCCCCCTCCTATATTAACTATTTACAGTCCTATCTTAGGTCTAATAATGTGCCCCATCTAGTGGCCTAATAAGATTACTATGCTCTCCCTAAATTCCAATATACAATTTAATGTAATATACATTCTAGCAGCATTACAAAGCAACAATATACATACAGATAGAAAGTACAAATGATAGTAATAAATATACGGTTTAACAACATTACAAAACAGTCATATATATACAGTTGTACATTCTGTACTGGGACATGTTTGGGGCACAAGACAGTTTTTATGATCCACTTACGCATACACTCGAGATGTCTACAAATACTCATTCAGCCAACAACTCTAATGTACATTAACAAAAAAGGAAAGTTGTCAGCTCACCACTTTTTCAGAGATACACAACTGTGGACTGTGTTGCTTGTGGTGCACAGAATAAATAAAACTAGAGATGAAGCTGAGAGCATTAAACTCCAGCATTGATATAAAAGTAAAAAAAAACACTATTTCTTCCTCTTTAACCGTTTAAGCACCAAGGAATTTTTTTTGTTTTTGTGCTTTCATTTTTTTCCTCCCCTTCTTCCAATAAGTCATAACTTTTTTATGTTTCCCTCAACAAACGTATTGGCTTTTGTGGGACGAGTTGTACTTTCATTCATTTTACCATATTTTGAACTGAAAAATGGGAAAAAAAATTCCAAGTGAGAAGAAATGGTAAAAAAACTGCAATTCTTTTTTTTTTAATGCATTCATTGTGTAGTGAAAATAACCTGGAAACATGATTGTCCAAGTCAGTACAATTACAGCAATACCAAACAATGCATCAATAATATTTTTTTCTATTTGAAGGAAAATTGTCAGCAGGATTTCACCCCACAGAAATTATTTATACACACAATTAGCTCTTTCAAAGACAAATAGAGCAATACCTTTACATGGCAAGTACGTGCCTTCGTTACTGATAATTCAGCATTTTAGTTGATATGCAGATAAGGCTGAAGGGCTATGGTAGATTTGAAGCCTCTGTCACTCCAGCTCTATTTCCCGCCCAACATTGCCTCCTCCTGCTTGACTGATGGTTCTTTTGCCTGAAGTCACACAACATTCAACCTGTCACTCAAGCAGGAAGACTCAGGGCTGGTTGGGGAATAGAGCTGGAGTGACAGAGGCATCAGTTCTATCATAGCCCTCCAACCTCATTTGCATATCATTTCAATGCCCGACTTCTCAGTAATGGAGGAACGGACTGACCATGTAAAGGTATTGCTGAACTTCTCTTTGAATTAGCTACATGCATATATGCAGTATATAGTTTGGGTTGTGCTGACAGCTTCCTTTTAAGTGATGGAAAAAAAAATTAGAGTATTGTAGAAAAATGTATTTGCTTTTGTCAGTATTTTCTGAGACCTATAACAACTTTATTTTTCCGAGGGAGAGTTTTTTCTTCGAGTGGTGAGCTGACATTTTTAATTACTATCAATTTTGTGCACATAAGATGCTTTGTTTTTTTTTATTATTACAATTTTTAGGGAGTTGAGGTGACCAGAAGAATGATTTTCTTTTCTCTTTATGGTGTTTGTCGATCAGATTAATTAATTTAATATTTTAATAGATCTGACTTTCACGAACGCGGCAAAGCCAAATTTTTAATATTTTTTTATTCCTTTCTTTCTTTTTAATGGGGGGGGGGGAAATTAATTGAATTCTTGCATCTGCAATCGTTTGATCATTTGCATTATATATTCAATGCCAATAGTATACAGTGAAAATCTCAGTCTCCTGTTGAGCTTAGCCTATGGCAGACCCCCGGCAGTCATAGTAACCCATTGGTACCCCATGAT
Organism: Oophaga pumilio; assembly: GCA_009801035.1. Taxonomy (NCBI): domain Eukaryota; kingdom Metazoa; phylum Chordata; class Amphibia; order Anura; family Dendrobatidae; genus Oophaga; species Oophaga pumilio. The sequence continues at coordinate 32,779 of VIAB01008281.1, forward strand.
CACATTGTAGGGGGCACGATAAAGCCAATGTGCACAGCTGCATACCATTTAAATGTTGTCGTCAGAGCTTGACAGCGGCGTTTAAACGTGTAAATAGATAACAGCCACAACCAGCACCAGTCACGTCTGTTAGAGACAGATGTCGGCTACAATATAACCGGTATCTGCCACGTGTGGAGGCCGCTCCATTCCTGAGCCCTCTCTACCCCTGCAGACCCTTTCCCAGGATACTAATACACGACCTATTTTCCTAGGCATGTCTAAATAATTTTGGAATCTTCCTCCCTAAATCCAGAGATTTCAATGATAAAATCCAAGTTCTACAGAATCTTTTCCCACAATCCTATACAGTAATCTGTTCAGCTTCTCCTGCTCTACAACATGATGCCCACAGATTGCACAGCATTTATAAGCTTATAGGTTCCCTTTAGAGATGCAAGTTATGACTTATATTCATTATTACTAAACCTATAAGATATGAGTTCTTGTGTCCTTCCTCTAAAACGAGTCTTTTCCAACCTTTTTTCCTGTTATTTTATATTTCTATATGTTTCCATAGTGTTTCCAATATAGTGAGAACTCATGGGTTTTGGAGAACCAGCCTCCTGGTACCTTTGTACTACAAGTAGAAGCTCTTGATGCAGATAATGGCTTGAATGGAGAAGTGAAGTATGGATTAATGCACAGAGAAGACGCAAGACCAGCGTTTACTGTTGATGCCTATACTGGTAATAGAAACTCATAGTTATCATGAACTCAAAATGGTTTGCAGAAAATAATCAATAGAAAGATAAAAGTATCCTATCCAGAGATCTAGAGGGAATCTGTCAAATGGATTTACCCTCCTAAGCCATCTATATGGACAAGTAGGTCATAGAAAGCTGAATAAAATGATAATTTGATATCTATGATCCAATGTTTTATTCCAGAGAAATCGACGTTTTTCTTATATGCAAATGAGCTGTCAAGATCGATGGCTGAGAATCTGCCTCCAGAGCTTATTTTCAATGAAAGGGGCGTTACCAGTGTGAGACATGTAATGACTGACAGTCTGATCTCATAATCACACACAGCTATTCAATGCGATCAGAACTAACACAGTACAGCAGAGCTCACACAATACAGCAGTAGCAAATATTTTGTCATTACAAAAACATTTGCAGTAGCAGTTGTCCTTTGATAGCGCTGTAAGCTCTGCTTGTCTCCTTACAATCACAACAAACATATTTGCAGCAGCAGTTGTCGTCTCATAGTTTTTCAGCTCATATCTAATAGGCAGCCAATGTGGGTTAAGGGCAGTACAGCAGAGCTGACAACACTATGAGAGGACAACTGTAGTTGCAAATGTGTTTGTATTGAGACAAAGCTCACTTCTGCTGTACTGTGTTAGTTCTGACCTCACTGTAGAGCTGTGTGTGATTATGTTAGTCAGTCAGTCATCACATGTCTCACACTGGTATCACTCCCCTTCATTTAAAATAAGCTGTGGAGGAAAATTCTCAGGGAGATCTATGTCCAGCCCACATATCTTAACAGCTCATTTACATATAAGAAAAATGTGGATTTCTCTGTACTAAGTCATCGGATTGCAGATATCAAGGTATCATTTTATTCAACTTTCTATGACCTGCCTGTCCATATAGATGGCTTAAGCAGTTAGATTGTACTGACAGATTCCTTTTCAGAAAAAAAATGTATAAATGTTCTGCAATTTGTGTGGTCATCTTACCATGTTTGTATATGTAGGTGTGATCACTACCACTCAGAGTTTTGATCGAGAGAAGCAAAGGGAGTATACCATCTCAGTGACCGCCACAGATCAAGCTCAAGAGCCCTTAATTAGTGTTTGCCAAATTACAATTTTTGTGGCTGATGTCAACGACAATGACCCCAAATTCGAGAACAGTCGTTACCAATGTGAGTGGAGATCACATCTCAATCATGGCTAATACTAGCATCCTGTAGGTATACGAGTCAGATCTCATCTATACCTTCCTTTTATTATTTCCTTTCTAGATTTTATTCGTGAAGACACAGCGCTTGGTACAAGTTTTCTTCGTATTACTGCCCTAGATGATGACCAGGGAGTCAATGCTACCATCACATACTCAATTATCCATCAACAACCAGACTATTTTCAGATCAACCCCAGCACCGGATGGATTTATGTCAACTACCCATTATCCAAAGTAACTATGAAAAAGGGTCTGTTTTTTTCCC